>PYAF01001793.1:228168-243819 GCA_007407185.1 Glycine tomentella
TATCTTAAACTTTGAAAAATAAAAAATAAATAAAATTAAGTGGGAAGTAAAAATATAATTGAAAAAATTATAATAAAATTTAAAATGAAAATTAATAGAAATAAAAAAAAAACTCATTGTTAAAAAGGAATAAAGAAGTAATCTTCACAAAAAAAAATAGCTAAACTCATGGGGGGAAAGTTAAATGTATTTTTTAAATTTTATAAGTATGATTAAATTTACTTTTTTGGTCTTTGAATTCATTTTAATTTCAATCTTCATAAATTTTGCAAAATTTATAGATGATTTTATAATTTAGTAAATTACGAAACTTCAATAATTATTTTAAGATATGTGATATAATATATTTAAATATAATACGTTGCATCATTAGTAAGTATATATTCATAAAAACTATTTAAAGAAATTTTAAATTTTATAAAGACTAAAATTAATTTTAAAAAATTAATGGAAAATTAAATCTTATTATATTTATATAAACTAAAAAATATCTTTTAAAAAAAAAATACTACTACTATATTCTTTTGTTTGCGACTTGGCTGTTTCTTCTAAACGATGGTCAATCTAGACAATTACGTCAATATCCACCGACAAGGAAGGAAGACGCTAGATCACAAATTTTGCAAATACGTTGTTGTTGTTTATGTAATAACAAAAATAAAATAAGTTGTCGTTTATGTAACTTAACCTTTCCTAATGCTAAACGTGCTTCTCGTGGTAGGTGGAGTTAATTAGCAAATCTATTCGACGGTGGAAACTGAAACAAGTGTGCAAATGCACCAACTAATGGCTGCTTAAAGATGTAAGCACAGTTGCCATCACAGTTAGGGTAAGTGATGTAGATCCACCATTCATCTAATTAAGCATGCAGTACTACAATATCTAACCTAAAAGAATCTTTTCACTACCTTATGTTGATATTAATAAATTACTGGTAACAAAGATAAAAAGATTCGAAGAATCAAGTTAGGAAAGCCTTTATAGTTTTTAAAATGAAAAACAACTATTATTTGAGAGAACTAAGACAAATTAGTGCTTCAATATAATCCAAGATTTCTGTGGTATCAATTCCACAAGGGCCATTAAATATATAGATTGGTGCAAGTAGACAAATTTCACAAAAGAAAAAAAGGGATTGTCCAAAAAAAAAAGTCCGACAAATCCCTTTTGAGATTCCTACAAGCTTGTTTGGTATCGAATACGTCCTGTGAAGGATTTTACAATTTCTTTTGGCCACTTTAAGTCGTCCTACGAGGTTTTACTCTGTTTTTTACTTTTTCTCTTGCGTTTTTAATTAATCTCCATTTTTCATACTTCACATATAACAAAGTAACAACCCACGAGGTTGGATATGTCTCCGAACAGAAATTTAGGGATATTTATATTTCGGTTGCATTCAGTTGACATGAATTTTAAAATTATCATATGGTAAGAAATAACAATTTGTTACTTTTGTCAGAACGGTCATTTGAGACCGTCTAAACCCCTCAAACATTAAAACAAACACATATTCTGCATAAACATGATTGAGTATCTCCTGCCTCATATAATCTGTCATCACAAGCATAATGCTTTTAATTAGCCTTATATTGTTTTATTTTAATCGATATTAAATTTAATAAGTCTCGGCTGATGTTAATATTAATGGGAATCAATCGCGGCGGATTCTAAGGTGTACTATTTTTTTCTCTCCCTCACCGGTGTAGCATAATTTTGACAGACTATAGCAAGTTCGAAACCGGAAGAAAAAAAATATAAATTAAACAAAATTATTAAAAATATTTTTCTTCATTTTTTATGTTTTCATCTTTTTCTTTCTTATTCTTTCTCCGGTGACAGCACCATGACCACCGCACCTTCATCTTCACTGTCCACCATGGCCACCGCACCTTCATGGTTCATCCTTTCTCTTCATCTATCCTCTCGCACTGCTCTCCGTCTGCTTTCTCCCCCCGTCGTGCTGCTTGCTACCGCTCTCGCTCTCCCTCTGGTGCATAGATCTGTTCTTACCGCTGCTACCATACGCAAGTTAAGCCCAACAATCACACATGCACAACATCTTCAAAATTTCAAACATTCCAATCCATTCTGTCATTCTATCAAGCAGTTCATGGACAATTCTTAATTTGGTATATTTAATGCATGTGAATTCTAACACCAGAGGGAGAGCAAGAAGCATTCGGAACAACGTCGCGTTCATTTCATTCTCATTTTTTTCAGAAAAAATGAAAAAAAAAATATTAAAAATCAATAGCAAAATATTAAAAATCAGTAGTCACCAAGAGGGATTGCATATGAAGAAATCAGTAGCAAACAATGGCCACCGTACCAAACTTCTTCACCATTTTTTCTTGGATTAAAATTGTTTTCAGTGTTGTTCTTTTTGGTGGCTTTTTTTTTAAAATAATTTATTTTTATTTTGAGTACATGAATCGTGAGCATATAAAGCATGAAAAAAGGAGATGAAGAAGGGGTGGAGGAACTGCTTCCAATGATGAAGAAGAGGTTCTCCTATAGGCATCTGATAGCATAGGAAAGAGACGCAACAGTCTCCGATGGAGGGGAGTTAAGTGGGGGAAAAGAAAAAAAAAATTATGTTAATCAAACGAAACAAACTCAGCCGATAATCGAAAAATAATCTGGACCACTCATTATAATAATAATATATCATGTGGTTTAAAACCATGCTTCGCGGGTGCAGACAAAAATGGGACTTTACATTAGACTTGGCCATCAAACACATGATATTTTGATTTTGAGAATAAATTAATAAGATATATAAACTACTGTCCATCAAATTTGTCAAAACAACGAGAAACTGCAATTTGACATTTCTTAATAAACCAACTCCAGGCTAAACAAAGGCAGGGATGTATAGATTAAAATCATCCAAAAAGAAGGAAAAAGCAAACTACATATTTCACAAAATTGACTATACAAAGTTGTAGCTAATAACAACTCATTATTTCCACAACTTGATTGATCCTCTTCAATCTTCATAAGGTGAAGCCTCTTGATAAGAGGCTTCATAATTGATCTTGCAACATTTGCTACTACTTGAGAAAGGTACTCATGGAAGCTTTATCATCCTCGGCAACTTCTTTTGTGATGGTCTCCAAAGCAGGTGAATTAGAAGGCTTTGTTGGGAAAATTATTGGTGCTGGAGACGACCACCAGCCCACAACGCTCTTCGTCATCAGCCGTCGCACCGGAAGCTCGTCAGCCCCTTTTCGTCGCTTGGCAGTCATGCTGCACGAGCTTTTCAAACTAAAGGTTAAGTAAGTCGCATTTGTATGTGCCATCTCTCAAGTCCCAGCCATGGCACTTTTCTGGTCATCCAAAAGATTCACCACCCTTAACCTTGCAAAATCTCCTCAACATTCCTTCCACCTTCGCCAACTTCAATTTTCGACCACCATCACTCCAGTGGGCCTTCAAAAACCCACACGTTTGACCCACCCCCGACGTCGAAGCAATCTGCAGAATAAACTCATTATCTCTGCTAAACTCATTCTTATATTTATGTTGAAACAAGTCTCAGTAAATTATTAAAGCAGGTGAATTAGAAGGCTTTGTTGGGAAAATTATTGGTGATGGAGACGACCACAAGCCCATCACGCTTTTCGTCGTCAGTCGCCGTTTTCGTCGCGTGGCAGTCACGCTGCACGAGCTTCTCAAACTGAAGGTTAAGTAAGTCGCATTTGCATGTGCCATCTCCCAAGTCCCAACCATGGCACTTTCCTGGTCATCCAAAAGATTCACCACCCTTAACCTTGCAAAATCTCCGTCAACATTCCTTCCATCTTCGCCAACTTCAATTTTCGACCACCATCACTCCAATGGGCCTTCTAAAACCCACACGTTCGCCTTCCACAAGGCCCAACCTCGACCCACCCCCGACGCCCAAGCAATCTGCAGAATCCTATCCACCACCCGTGGTTCCACCGTAGGCGCCTCTCTCGCCGCCATTCCGGCCAAGCCCTCGTCGGAGCTCGTCCTCGAGGTCCTTAACAAACTCAGCAACGCCGGCGTCCTCGCGCTCTCGTTCTTTCGTTGGGCCGAGAAGCAAAACGAGTTCAAACACACCACAGAAGCCTTCCACGCGTTGATCGAAGCACTGGGTAAGATCAGACAGTTCAAGATGATTTGGACTCTGGTCAACGACATGAAGCAACGAAAGTTGCTTACTTCTGACACTTTTTCCCTCGTTGCTCGACGATACGCGAGAGCACGGAAGGCCAAGGAAGCAATCGAGACATTCGAGAAGATGGAGCACTACGGTTTGAAGCCGCACGTGTCGGATTTCAACAAGTTGGTCGATGTTTTATGTAAATCCAAGTCTGTGGAGGAGGCACACGAGGTGTTTGATAAATTGCGGAACTTAAGGTTGGACCCTGATATCAAGTCCTACACCATTTTATTAGAAGGGTGGAGTCAGCAGCAAAACTTGATCAAAGTCAATGAGGTGTGTCGGGAGATGGAAGATAAAGGGTTTCAGCTTGATGTCGTTGCATATGGGATAATCATGAATGCGCATTGCAAGGCTAAGAAATTTGATGAAGCTATTGGGTTGTACCATGAGATGAAAGCTAGGGGTGTGAGACCTAGTCCCCATGTGTATTGCACTTTGATTAATGGTTTGGGTTCTGATAAGAGATTGGACGAAGCTCTTGAGTTTTTCGAGGTATCAAAGGCTAGCGGTTTTGTGCCGGAGGCTCCCACTTACAATGCTGTTGTTGGGGCTTATTGCTGGTCTTTGCGGATGGATGATGCGTATAGGATGGTTGGTGAGATGAAGAAATGTGGGATTGGTCCGAATTCTCGAACGTTTGATATTGTACTTCATCATCTTATAAAGGGTCGTAGGATTGAAGAAGCTAGCTCAGTTTTCCAAGCGTGAGCACGTATGAGATCATGGTGAGGATGTTTTGTAATGAAGAGCGGTTGGATATGGCCGTGACGGTTTGGGATGAGATGAAAGGAAAGGGAATTCTTCCTGGAATGCATATGTTCTCCACGTTGGTCTGTGCCTTGTGCCATGAAAGTAAGTTGGATGAAGCGTGTAAGTACTTTCAAGAATTGTTGGATGTGGGCATTCGACCTCCTGCCAAAATGTTTAGTACCTTGAAGGAAGCTCTGGTTGATGCTGGGATGGAGCATATTGCCATGCATTTCGCTTTGAAAATTGATAAACTCAGGAAATCTCCATTAGTTGCTTGACAAACAGGAGTTGATGGTGTGAAATTCTCATGCGATCGTGCAAAATTTGTGTCTACCTCTATCTTGGTAAGCGTTCGCAGTAGAGGAGATGGATATTAATTTCTTACACGGCAAAGTATGTGAAAATTCTGTTCATGTCTATTGCAGACATTCATATATGATATGGGGTTCTGTTTATTTAACCTTTTAAAAAAGAAATTTTGCATCACATTGTTATGTGAAAATTTCACGTGAGCATCATATCTATTCCTGTGATATATCCCAAGGGTAATTCATATGGGATACCCATGGCTATGGGCTATGACTATGACCAACAGAGCCGCCTGCAAAATTTATCTAAATGACTAAATGATTTGTTGACTCTTTATTAGGAAGCCTATAAATAGCTTATGTGATGGAATACGTGTGTTGCTTTCGCCACATTAGGCCTACAATTCTGGCCCCTCAAGTGGCATCCATCATGAATTTCTTTCTCTTCAATTCTGTCAAGCTATATTTCCTTAAATCTTTAAGATGTATCATCGTACCATCAATTGCTTTTTAATAAACAGATCAAGTGTCTATTATGTCTGTCTGTTTTGGTTTATACATCTATACATACAATAAAGGCTATAATATTCACAATTGATTTTTTTACTTTTAGACCTCTGTATATGGTGTTTGAGAGGCAAAGATGTAATTTTTTGGACAAGTTTGGTGAATTGGGATATGGGTTTCTTGCTGTGAGTGAGGGTGGTTTGGAGTTGGATAAAGGTGGGATTTTTAGTTTTTTAATGATTGGGAAGGGTATATGTGAAGCTGTGTTTGCTTTGCATTTGGATGGGTTGGTTGCTGGCTGTTTGGGGCTTTCTTGTTTCTCTTTTGATGAGCTTGGTGGGATTTGTGTTGATTTGAATGAGGCATTGATGATGGGAAGGAATTTGTGAATGCTGTTTCCGTTAAACATGAAGAAACAATGTGTAAGGATTGCTTGGAAAATGAGGTTTTTGCAAGCCCTGAGGTTTTGTATGAGTTGTTGCACAAGAGGGGCACTGCTCTGGATAGTGGGCATTCGAGATATCCAATTGGGTATGGCTCGAATGTATGGTCATTGGCTTGTGTACTGCTGTGGCTTCTTATTGGAAATGCGCTGCCTTGGGATACCTTGGAAATGAAGGAAGAGAATGACAGTGACATCTCTGCTAGTTATGCATGCTGGGTGGAGAAAGTTAGTTCTGTTTTGGAAGACAAACTAGGCTCTGAATATATGTCACTAAGGCAGATTCTTTGTAAATGTTTGGATGTCAATCCAGGAAACCGGCCAGATGTGGTGGATGTAAGGAAATGCATTCAGGATACGTTAGTCAAACCTCAATTTGATTTTCTGGGCAACTTGGAGGTCACGATAAGTAGGGACTACATGAGTCTCTGCTTGGTTCTAGGGGAGTTGTGTTTGTTGCCTAAGCAACAAATGATAAATAAGTTATCCAATAATTGAGACATGTCATGGGTTTGAATGCCAGGTGAATGTGAGGCTTTTCAATTTTAAAAAAAATTCTTATTTTAAAAAAATTCCTAAAATATTTTTTGTGGAAAATACTACTGAAGACTGAAGAGTGAAGATTTATCACATTCCCCTGGGGTATTTGACTCGTGCGTTTATTAAAACGACGATCGCGTGTTGCTCGAGATCTGAACTGAAACCGATGCTTCCGATCTGCGTATGCTCCTTTTTTTCTCTATTTCTTCACTTCTCTTATTCTTTTCTTGTTTTTTTGTGAAAATGCTAGAGTTCAAGGGAATTAAATAGATGGATTTGATCTCGAATCCCCTGATGCTTCTGTTCTGTTTGTTTGGACGGCGAATTGTTGTTTGTTTTTTATGAAACTCGGCTTGCATAGCTTGGAGTTAGGGCTTTTGGTCAGATATTAAATTTACGCTTGGGATCGGTGTACCTTGATAACATTGTTGGATTCGTTGAGCTGTAGTTGTTGACTTTTTGTTTTTCGCAAACTTCATAGCTTCAGCACTTATAAGCTAAATCTGCCGTTCATGCTTTTGTGTTTGAGCGGTTAAATTAGTAGCATTATCGATGTTTTCTTGCACGGGGTGGCTTCTTTGTTTCCTTTTGCTGAAGAGTTTGTGCTTACTCTGCATGTTTGAAATTGAATAAACCATCAATTTCGTCGCCGAGCTATTATCCCCTCCCTTAAGTGGCTCCTAAAGTAATAAAACTATTTAAATCATCTCTGAATTATTGAATATCCGTCACTTTAGTCTAGTTGATGTGTTTCATTAAAGTTTAGGAACCAATTTGAAGGATTTTTAATACTTAGGGGACTACTTAGTGAGCGTTTTCATGTCATGGATAAAAACATTTAAGTGGATTATACTTGTAGCCACTACAGATACGTGACTGTTTGGATTCATGGCAAGCGTATGTTGTAATTTTGGTATAATGTGCTTTATATACTTATGTGTTGTTTCTGCTTGCAACTCAGTGATGGTGATAGTGATTTTTTTCCTGTTATTCTCACAATTGTTTGTGTTCACAATTGCTGAACTTGGAATGAGAAGGCCATGGCGGGGTCTGGGAGTTCCATGCTGTATTCCTTTCTTCTCTTCACAGTCATTCTCTCACTTCAAGAAATGTACCGAGGGAAACTAGCATCATCAGAATTATACACGATACTTGGAGGGTTCGTTAGCTCTCTCCTATTTCTTGTGCTCCTAACTGCGAGTTTTGAATCCATCTCTTTGACTTCTTTCTCAGCTTTGAAGTTTTATATGCTGATAATATTATGTTCTTTTCTGAGTAATAAGATCAATGATAGAATAGATGGAAGGAAGGAAATTAAAATTGAAATTGTATTTCACATCTTAAATTAGGCAATTGCTTTCTGCACTCTCACAATTACTTCCTTCCTGTACCTTTCATAACAACATTTTCTCTAACACTCTCTTTTAGATACTTTATGGTTGATTAAAATTTATTAAAAATCATCAATTTTATAACAACACTTTCTCTAACACTCTCTTTTAGATACTTTATGGTTGATTAAAATTTATTAAAAATCATCAATTTTGATCAGTTTTGTTTCTTATTTAATATAAATCGGGAGATAAAAATATTAATTAAGAAACAAAACTACTAAAATTAATGATTTCAATAAATTTTAACAAATCACAAAGAGAGTGTAAGAAAGAATATCTGGAAAAAAAAAATCACTATCATTTCTTTTACTTTCAGAATGATCATTCTGAAAGCAATATGAGAAGTGCAGTCATTCTGAAAGCAATAAGAGAAGTGCTCGAAGCAATTCAGTAAGTGCAGAAAAAAGCACCCCTCAAATTAGATAACTTCTCGACTGCTCTTATAAGAAAGATCTGCCATCGGTTTAGATAAGACCCCTCTCCAATGTCTCAATAGTTTTACACCCTCTTATGTAATTATTATTAGTATTAAGAAGAAAAATAGAGAGAGAAATCAATTAGTTTTCCTTATTCTACATTTGTTTTTCTTTTTAAATCTTGGAGAGTATGCATGCAGACATAGCCATGACGCTTGTAGTGTATTTAAGTAAGCCTTCTTGATTTCGAATCATCTTAACTTTGTAAATTAATTTTGATAAAAAAAATTATTGATTTATCTTTTGAATATTTTTGTCTAAATTAAATTTATAGTAAAATTTAATATAAAATTATCACCTTAAAATAAGCTATATAATTTTGCTTTTTGTCAAAGTATGCTTTTAAGTTAACTCTATGTTAGTTGCTCTAAGCAACTCTAAGGGATTGTTTTATTGGAGAGAAGAGAAAAAATAATGTTTAAATTAAAATAGAGAAATAAAGGTGAGACTCACAAAATTTTAAAAAAAAAAAAATCTTCTTTCCTCCCTATTTTTTCTCTACCAAACTTACCATAAAAGTATATCACCATTTATTTATATCAGTATATCACCATTTCTGGACATGAAAAAGTTTCCTTCCTAAAAAAAAACATACTGACACTTAAGTCAATAAAATAATGACTAGTTATGAACTAAAAGAACATACATGATGACAACTTAGAAGAGACGATGATGTATATACTTAACAGTTTAAGGGATAGTGTGAGGTGATTAGCAGGCCTCAATAGTACGCTAGCCATAAGGAAGATTGTGTAAATGAGAGAGGTTAATTTTACACTTAAGTTAAATGTAGACATGTAAGACAAACTTGATTAATTCGACCATAGCGAACAAGTTGGGTTCATGACTTGGAGGAATAGTGCTCAAAATAACCAAACAATATCCCACACAATTAAACTAACACCTCTCAAAAAAAGAGATTTATTTAGAAAAGTAATATAGGTAATGGATAGGTAAAAGTGTAAAACCATTTCCAAATGACAATTTTAATTAAAAAACTTAATTTGAATGGAATAATAAACCCATGACTCTTCTAAGTATTCATATGTTTAGCTTAATTATTAGACCATTATTGTAAATTCAGATCATATTATATAGCACTAATTAGTATTTCACAGAATTCATATTCGGGTCCCATTACCAAATTAACCTGAGATTGCCTTCCAAATTGCATATAAAAATTTAAAAACTGCAATTGTTATCGAATTGAATTGTTTAATTCATTTCACCCAATATCTTATATTTAAATTGCTCTTCGGAATACTACTAAACTTTGCTATGCTACTCTTCACACATACAACATTACGAACACAGACAAGCAATCCATAGCTCAGACAACTTACGATCCAACCTTAAAATTTGACAAATGGTTTTGGCAACAACTACAAATCAAAACTCCATTACAAAATTACTCACAATTCCAACAATGTGATATTCCAAAGTCTTAACTAACATACCATTCCTATGACTCATATTACATTATATATAAAAAAGAAAAAAACCAAAATTGCCAACAACAACATAAACGAAACAACAAAAAACCACTGAAATTTCAGTAACGTCATTCAAGAGGAACCTCAACATCTCCATCAGAAATCTCCTGCTGTAGATCCTTGGGGTCCTTCCCATCAACGGTGCACCCAACCGAAACGCAAGTCCCAAGAATCTCCTTAATGGTTCCACTGAGATCCTTGGCCATGGAGCGAGGACACATGACCCTGGCGATCTCCATGACGTCGTCGAGGGAGATGTTCCCGCTGTGCTTGATGTTCTTCGTCTTCTTCCTGTCCCTCTCGGGTTCCTTCAGCGCCTTGATGACAAGCGCGGCGGCGGAGGGCACCACCGTCACCTTCGCCTGCCGGTTCTGCACTGTCAGCTTCACCGTCACGCGGAGGCCCTTCCAGTCCTTCGCGGTTTCCTTCGCAATGTCTTCTCCGATCTTCTTTGGGGAGAGACCCAAGGGACCGATCTTTGGAGCGAGGGAACTCGCCGCGCCGACCTCGCCGCCGGTGACTCGGACGAACACGTCCACCACCTGCGAGGGATCAAACTTCGGTGGCATCGCGCCCCAGTGTTTTTTTTTTTCTTTTTTCCCTTGAGGTGGGAATTAGGGTTTTGCAGGGGAGGATGAAATTTTGTTGGGACTTGGAAATACAAAGTTATGTGCTAGGGTTTTGTTTTGTGGCTTGGGCTTGTGGGCTTTTAGGGTTCGAATACGTTGAGGCCTTGCTCATTTAGCCAAAAATTGGGCTCCGCTTTTGTTAGGCTGTATCGAGTTTACTTTTTTGGTGATCCAGGCAGATACGTATTTTTTGACAAAAATGGATGTTTTTAAAAGATCAATTTACCTAAAGAATAATGCAGTTCAGAAACAACTTACATGGCATGGCATCTGAGTGCAGAGTGGTGCTACCTGTTTCGGTAAGTTGTAATATTTTTTTTTACACCGGTTATATATATTTTTTTAACATCAGTTATATATTCTTTTTTTTTATATTGATTATAGATATAATTGATGTAAGATAAAAAATAAACATAAAATATCACTCTATTTTTTTAAAAAATATATCCATTTTTGTCAAAGACAAAAGTCATTGATACGAGTATACAAATGATTCTTCTCTTTCAAGATTTTTAATTAAAAATATAAAAAAAATTGTTATCAGAAAGAATGAAAATTTTGATTTTGTATCTAAAGTGTAATTTAGATTAAATGTGTGTTTGATTTCTATTTTTAAAAATTATTTTTTGCTAATAAGAAAAGAGATATTGCATGCCACGAAGTGCAAAACGAAAATATAATGTGAAAACTTTCATGAAAGAAAATTTAGATTATTTTATTAAACTTGACGAGACAATTAATTGTGTAAAAAAAAAAGATATGTAATAATTATACCTACTATTGTTTTATACTTCTAAATCTTGGTCTTTGGTGGACAAAAATTGCCTACTTCTTCTATAGTTCTATAACAGTGAGTTTTCCATTCTTCCTCTTTTATTTACTTGAATTGCGTTCCTTCATTCTTTGTTTTCTCTCCTATTCTTCTTTGGCAAAATTGAATTGGTGAAATTCGTTAAAGCTCTTCGTATCAATGTGATCTTCTAAGCTTAGCTCGTTCCTGAATATCAATACCCTAGATAAAAGCTAACCCTATTTCCATGCTCGCTGCGCTGATTGTAACGTTTGGTTCCAATAAAAAAAATTGAACAATATGGAACCTGTTTATAATACAAAAATCTCAATATTTGCAATATGTGCATATGTTGAGAAATAGGCTACAAGCCTACTCCAAGCTATAGGTTCTTACTTTCGAAAACACATGTTTTACGTGGTGTTTACTATAAGTATACTTCGGGGAAGATACCAACAAACATGCATGCATTATTAGGATAGGCACATTTTCCTAAGTTCCTTTGTTGGTCGAATGACTTTGAAACTAGAATAGTCACAAGCAACTTTCTTTTGTTCTTCACTTTGAACTTTGAAATGGGTAATAAGTCGAAAGCAAAGGAAAGAAGATACAAAGAAAAAAAAACATGAACAACGATGTATTTAATTATTTTTTGTTTGATCAAATAAAAAAAAGGATAATTCTTAGAAATAAAAAACTACAATTTTGATGTTTTAGTTTTTTTTTTTCAATTCAAATTTTTGAATTAATTTTCTCTCCTACCTCATTTTCTTTACACTCATGTAAAGTGACCATTATCAATAAGATATTAGTTCAAGTAAAATTAAACTCAAATCCTTTAAGTAAAGTTTTAGATTTGAGTTTTGTGGGGAAAAAATTGTTCAAAAAAATATTTCTTCAAACTTATCATCTATGTTTCGTTAATGGATAATAATCATTAACAAAACTACTAAATATTTCACCGTGTTAACATGATTAAAAAAAATAATAAAGTGACAATTGAATTTTCTCATTTTGAAGTTAGAACTACTCTTACCCAAACAAAAGTAAGCAATGTCGCATCATTTTAATATAAAAATAAAGAGAATAGTATTATACTAGTAATTTTCTTTTAAACAATTGATCGACAAATCTTTTAAAATTTAAATATTTTAATTATTACACTAAGAAACAATAGAGGTAAAAACAGAATTTGATTCTAGTTCCTCGGAATCAATTGGTAAAAATATTATTAGTTGAGGTAAGAACATGATCAATTATTGGCAGTAAGAACACCCAATTTCATAAATGTTGTTCTTGGAATCAACGCGAAGACTGGAGGTGGAGGCCCGTGTAGTCTGGTATCCTCTAAAAGTCTAAAGTCTGAAGTTGGTGGAGATGAACATAAAACAAATGCTTTGTTTAACAAATACAGGATTTTGAAATGTTAACAGATATATTTTACAGACAAATGCTTTAATATATTTTATTATTATATGTAAATTTTATATAAGTCTCGTTTATGTTTTTGTTCTATTTATTATGATCATAGATTTAGTAGCACCCGTTCAATTTGATTTGGATTTATCGCATAAGTATTTGTATAAGTGTTTAAGAAATTTTATGATACGTTCATAAGTTGTCCCCTTTGTCTAACTCTCCTACCAATCGTTTTCACATATTATCATTCTTTTCCTCATTTCATAGTTTTTCTTTGTCCATCTTCACTCATTTTCATTGTTTTTGACCCAATTTTTTGCTCATTTGCCTCATGTTTTTCAAGCTAATGTTTTTTGACCAAATTTTAAAGTTTATCTTACTTTTATAGATTACCTTATGAATAATTAAAAAATATCATTTAAAATGCTTTTAGAGATGAAAAATAAAACAAACATAATTTATAAAAATTAAAAAAAAAAATTGTAAGAATGAAAAATAAAAAACACTAAATTGTAATAACTAAATAGATATTTAAACCTACTATTTAGGATAGTTCATGAAGTTTGACATTGTAGTTGCAAAGCATTTGTGTGATTGGTTATGCATCTCATCGTCGTACAAGTTTTACTTCTTAATTATATGAGCGACTTCATTGACAAACATAACATGATTTTGGTGGTTATTTCACTTGAAAAAATTGTTATCATTGTGATTGGAGTTCAATGCATCAATGATATTAATATTCTTATGACCTCTTCCAAAATATTACAATTTTTTTTGTTATTTTTTAAGAATTCGAAATCATGAGTATATCAAAACATAACAAACACACAGCAACTTAAAGGCTATTGGTGTCCTTTTTTCTTCTTTTGAAAAGTAGTTTTTTAAATATGTTAAAATTTTAACATTTTTGTGAAGTACTTTTAATGTTAAATTTGTTATACTTTGAAAAAGTACTTTTCAGAATGTGTTAAAAATATTTAACATTCATTCCACTAAGTAATTTTTGGAGAGAAAAATACTTTTGAAAAAAAAATGGCGGTGTATTAGCGAAGTTGGGATGTGTAATTACTTACATACATTCAAAGTGAGAGGATAAGAGTCCAAGATGCACTTAATACTGCACCAACTATGTGCTTACCGGTTAATTTTTTTATTAGAATTCCTTTAAGTGGTTTGGACATTTTTTTGGGGTCCTAAATAAACTAATTTAATTCTAAGTGGGTGCTCAAGTTTAAGCTTTAAATTTGATTCTTATTTGGATCCTTGCTTATATTTTTTAAGATTAGGTTATAATAGGGACATTACTTGATAAAGAATTATCCAAAGATTATGAAGTTCTAGAAACACTTCATGAATTAAAGGGTCTAATGATAAGGTTCAAAACCAAGTTTCTACAAGAAAAGATGACCAAGAGAATCATGGCTCGTTTATTTAACAAGGGCAAGGATGGAGGAAGACACAAGGAGCTGAATTGGAGCACCTTGAAGATTGTAGGAGAGTTCGCTTAGCGAATGTTGCACTTAACAAAACTTCTTTCGTAATTTTGGTGATTTTCCTAGTTTTTGTAAATTTTGGAATTCTCGTAATGTCGTAATTTAGTAATTTCTTATTTGTGTAATGGGTCTCAATGTGGACTAAAATAGGTCCAAACTATACGTTTTTAGGTTTTATTAGAGGCTTAACTCTATAAGTGCTCAAACATTGCTAGTTTTGAAGAACTTTTGATTGAATAAAATTAAGCATTTGCTTAAATTGAGAGCTTAGTCTCTTCTTGGTTTTTGGTTGAATCCAAATTGATTATTATCAAAGAAGTTTTCCTTTATGACAAATCCTCCTCAACTTATCGTTCCAATAATGATTGTGGCGTTGTTCGTTACAATCTTCTGCTCTTCTTCACCTTTTATCTATAAGTTCTACTATCTATTTCATTGGTGTCTGTAATTTATCCCGTGGAAACGATTCAGTCCAAATATTCATGCCTTGGTAGTTATCACTACTTACTACTTAGGATTTCTGTAGATAAGATTGTAATTCATATCATTTCACAAGTTGAATAATATTAAAATTTTTGCTCCATTTGAGAGTGTCAATACATCATTGATTTATTTTTTATTTCTTATATTAGAACATTTTTGGTTCTTATATAAAACTTTTAGAATATATGTGTTGAATACTGATTTCACTTATCATTCTTCATAGAGTATGACACCTTCTTCCATTCTCTTATCTTTTTCATCTTTTTAATTTGGTCTTTTTTTCTTCTAAAAACAAAAATTTCAATAACTACTTGTGTTCTATTTTCGTTAATATTCTTAATTTTGCATAAGTTTTATCTTTTGTTGTCATTTTTTAATCTGCATAATACTTGACTTTAAGATAATTAACTGAAGGACCATTCATATAAATAATATGATTCTAGACTAGAATCATATTAATAAATCTTTGAGTAACCTTCACTAATGTTGCTGACAATAATATTTGTAATAGTTATTATCCTAAAAGAAATTTCAAAATAAAAATAATTAAATATCTTATCTAAGTTAAATGATTATGATAAAATAAATTAGCCATTGAGAGTGAAATATTAAAACTACTTTATTATAAAACATGCATTTATAAATTATTTTGTAACCTTTTTTTACTACAATTATTTTGTAACTTAAGTTAAAATTATGTAACCAATATTTTTAGTCTTTGTAAATAAAAAA
>PYAF01001793.1:243919-260290 GCA_007407185.1 Glycine tomentella
TTAATATAATAGATTTAAAATAAAAACTAATGTTACACAAATTTTATATAATTAATTGTAGTATGTTAAATAATAATACACAAATAATTATAATTAAGAAATATTACCCAAAGCAATTATATAATAAAAACCATTTGTTCTATTTTGACTTTATAAATTACTAAATATAATTAATCAATGTTCATTTTTTGTCATATCTTATGAAGTATAAGTACCGAACTATTAATTAGTTATTTCAAACGTTTATTACACTGAATTTAAATTATTTTATTTGTTACAAACATTAGCTATACATTGTGTTTTGCAATCAATTTATTATGCTAGATTTAAATTTAGTCTGTGTTTTGTTTGTAATGTTTTATAACTAAAAGATATATAACATGATTACTAGATTGTTTATTCATGAGGTACATGTTTCATTTCCTTTAAACAAGGTTTTAGCCTTTTAGGTTATTACCTTACTCAAATTCTACTCGTTGTACTAGATTTTAAAATTTTAGTCAAAATTCATACTGCCCTTACACAGAAAATTGTGAGTTCGTTGAAAAAGAAATGATCTAAATCCAAAATTCCAAATGCTATAATTCATCTTTATAGTTACCCCACATCATGGGCTATTTTATTTTCGGTATCCCCTACTAAATATACAACACAGTCTCTCAGGTCATGGATAAGCATGACTCGTTAGATAGGATAATATAATATTCACTTTTTTCTTTGGGTACAACATATATGGTTGTATGAACCAACCGGAGTTTCTTGTCGTCAGGTATATGAATTTGTCGCTTTGGAGTTTGGAGTAGAGTGGTAATTGAGAAAAGAACTTTCACGTTGGTTTCGATATAGTTAATGCTTGTTAAAAATCCCAATATGAAATATCACATTTAACAAATCTTAATAACATCAATACATAAATAAAAGGTGGAAATTTCAAGATTTTAGGATTTCATCTTTAACTTTTGATGATATTACTTTCATCTTAGAAAAATGGACATAACATTTTTAAAGATTTTTGAAAATATGAAAATTAATTTATATCTATTTATTACTCTTGGAAAAAGAAGTCATATCCCTCCATTATATAAATAGGAGCTTGTGAGGAGTTGTGACAAGCAAGTGAAATCCTTCAAAAGTAATAGAGTGAGAAATTTTTTGTAATCCTCTTCAAGAAAAGAGAATTATATTTTTATCATACTTGATTAGTATTTGAGAAATATTATAAATCATCATATTTAGTGAGATTGAGATCATTGTAATCCTATTTCATAGTGGAGATATTTTTTCTAGACTTGGTCCCGTGATTTTTCCCTTTCATACTGAGGGAGTTTTCCACATTAAAAATTTATTGGTGTTGTTGTTCTTCTCTTACTCTCTCAATTTATTTTTCTTATTGTCCGTCTTAATCACATAGAGAGACAAATTTATTCTTGGTATTTTCCAACAGTGTTATCAGAGCCTGGTTGATCAAGGGAGCTATCATCCTGTGTGATTCATTATGGAAGGTGTTGTCACTCATGATGGATATATGTTCAAGCTAACTGCTGAAAATTACTCCTATTGAAAGTCAATGATAGAAGACCACTTATACTGCAAAGATTTGCATGAGCCAATTACCCAAAAGGATAAGCCGAAGGGGAAGATCACTGACAAAGAGTGGGAGCTCCAAAATTGGAAGGCAGTAGCTATGATTCAAAAATACATTAACCGAAGCTTTTTCGAGCATGTGTCAACTTACACCAATGCATATGAATTGTGGACAAAACTTGAGTCTATGATTCAAAAGAAGACACCTCGGAACAAAGCCCATCTCGTGAGAAGGTTGATAAAGTTGGAGTACAAAGATGACCATAACATGATTAAGCACTTAAACATTTTCAAGGGGCTTGTGAATCAATTGACGAAGATTGAGATAAAGATTGATGATGAATTGCAAGCTCTTCTACTGCTTAGTTCCCTTCAGAGAGTTGGAACACATTAGTAGTTACTCTAAAGTAACTCGTCCCCTGAAGGGAAGCTCAACATGGATACAGTCGCTAATAACTTGTTGAATGAAGAAGCTAGGAGGAAGGAATGAGGTATGGTTGTCCAATTTGAAGCTAACATTGTAGAAAATTGTAGAAGAAGTGAGAATCGCGGAAGAAGTGCAAGTATAAGCTGTGATAAATCTCGAGGACGATCTAAATCCCACTCTTCTAGGATTACATGTTACTACTATGGCAAGCCAGGTCACAAGAAATCTGAATGTCGATATCTCAAGCGAGATCAAAAAATCGACACTGTTAAGCCAAACCAAATTGATTTGAAGAAAAAGGAGGATAAGAGCATTAGGACCGTGGCAGCAAATCAAGATGACGATGTATTCCTCATCAGAGAAGACAACTATCTTAATGTTCCTTGTTATGAATATTATTCATGGATCGTTGGCTCGGGTGTGTCTTTTCACGTTAGCCCACATGGAGGATTAAGATAGGATAAGAGCATATACACTTTTTTTCTTTGGGTACAACATATATCTTTGTTTTAACCAACCAGAGTTTCTTGTCGTCTGGTATATGAATTTGAGGCTTTGGAGTAGATTTGTAACTGAAAAAGAAACTATCATGTTGTTTTCAATATAGTTAATACTTATTGAAAATTTCTTCATAATTATAGAATACCACATTGAACAAATCTTAATAACATCAAATACATAAAAAATAAAAGGTGGAGATTCCAAGGTTTGGAATTTCATTTCTCACTTTTGATGATATCACTTTCATCTTAGAAAAATAGAGATAATATTTTCAAGGTATTTTGGAAATATGAAAAATAATTTACATTCATCTATTACTCTTGGGAGAAGCCATATCCCTCCATTATATAAATGGGGAATTGTGAGGAGTTGTGGAAAGCAAACAAGTGAGATCCTTTAAGAGTGAGAGTTTTTGTAATCCTCTTCAAGAAAAGAGAGTTATAATTTCACCATACTTGGTGAGTGTTTGAGAAATATTATAAACCATCCTATTGGGTAAAATTGAGATCGTTGTAATCCTACTTCATAGTAGAGATATTTTTTCTAGACTTGGTCCCGTAATTTTTCCCTTTCATACTAAGGAAATTTTTCATGTTAAAAATTCCTTGGTGTTGTTCTTCTTCTCTTACTCTCTTAATTTATTTTTTTTTATTGTTCATCTTAATTACAGAGAGAGAGAAATTTATTTTTGGTATTTCCCAACAATACTTAACAGGCTATTGAATTAAGCACCAAAACTTGTGCATCTGAAATAGGGACGTGGTGCTATCTAGGACAGGTTTTTTCATTTTTGCTTGGTTGTCTGAGATTTAGACTTTACATTTACTAGTATTGATTTTTTGTGTGGTCTGTGTCCAAGACTACAAAGGAGTGTGTGTGAGATTTAGACTTTCTTCTTAGTTAAATAAGTTTTTCATATTTGAAAAATATATCGTTTTCAGATTACAACCTAAAATTCATTTTTTGTTAAATGACTAATCGAATTTTTTTTAACATAGTATATGTTGTTAGTCCTATTCTATTAAGAGATGACGTGACAGATAGAATAACACGTAAACAAGCATAATTAATAAACACATAGTGTCATGTCTTCGTCCTTTTCATGAGCTGTGTTCTCTTTCTCTCTCTCCGCCCTCACATCTTTGAGCTCCGATGGCGAGCCTGTGGTGCGTGGCGACCGTTATGACAGACAATGCCACTTACTACGACAACGTCGAGTTCTGGTCCAATCTCGAGTGCATTGACTGGCTCACCAAGCAAGGCTATCAAGACCCGGTGTCGTCGGTGGTTAATCCTCAAGCAAGGAAAGCTCTTCTGGTTCAAGGAAACCTCTGTCATGCGTGCGTCTCATCCACATGGCGCTGTCCTCATTGCCATGTGTCTCATAGTCAAAGGCGTCGAAGACATCTTCAACAAGGCCAACGCCTTTGAGCTCTCCACGCGCTCTAACACCATGTACTTCATCACCAATTCCGAGAAAGAGAAGAAGGATTGGATGAACTCTATTGGTTGCTCCATCATCCAACACTCCAGATTCCGAGATAGTAGATTCTGATAGCAACAACAACTTGGCCTACGCAATCTGGAATAGGTACTGAATCGGGAGATACAAATTTTTATCTACGATTTTTGGCGCGATCTAACCAAGGCAAATCAGTGACTTTTGGGGTAAAAAAACCCATACTTTAGCAACAACCTTTCTCTCTAATTCCTTCAAAACAAAAATCCCATTCTTCATCGACCTTTACGTCTGAATCTCGACTTGAAGCACTAGTTATTGTAATTAGTGTCATGCTTTGTTAAAAGGTTTGTCACGCATGAGATTTTACGTGGTTGCAATCACCCACGTCGACACCGTGAATGTTGTGGTGGTTGGGTTTTGAAGGGCGACTTGCCTTTAGGAGATGAAGTTTGTGGTTCTGGTTGTTTGTGCGGCCAAGAAGTTGATGTTGAGTGGGTCATCATGGCAAGGGAGTGATTTCGGCGAAGTGATGATGACGATGAAGTGTGTGATAATCTAAAATATTACAAATCATGCATATGATTATAAAACACCAAATAATAATAAATCAGAGTTATCAGAGTTATGATTGTGTGTACCTTGTTGAGCCATTACTGAATTGAAGAAAGGTTGGAGAAGATGAGGAAACAAGATGCTAGAGTCTTCCTCTCTATTACCTATTCAGAAATTGGCAGCCTTCAGCGATGGGAGCATGATGGCTCATGAGGCTTAACCCCAGTATAAATAGGCTAGAGAGGGGACCTAGCAAAACCTAATCCACAGTGTGTCTGATGGGTCCACCCATCACAGAAAGCCCAGTCAGACACTAATGCCTACACTGCTGCCCAACTAGGCTCAATACCAATAGATGCTATAAGCCCAACACAATATGATCACAATGGGCCAATTAAAATATCAAAATTGGAATATCCATTAACCCAATTAATTTAAAATACAAAACTAATTAATTAATATTGCTCACATAAAGGAAAATTTCTAACAGTGTGTTGACGAAGAATTACAATAACAGAATGAGGGTGATGCCATGGTGCGACGTGATCGACCGTGGTGGCACATTGGTGGTGGTTTCCCTTGGAGAAGGAGAAGATGGTGATGACGTGACAATGCGTGATACTCTGTCTGTCACGTTATCACTTAACAAAATGAAACTAACTATAAATTTTCTCCCGCATATATAGTCCCAACTTCCAAATCCACGTTCTTCAAGCTTGTTTTGAGGGTAAATGCAACGTTTTTTTTTTTTTTTTTCATTTCCTTTGGCCTAAACTATTGGATTCGTGATGAGTATGGTGTGACATGATTACTAAATAACTTTATCTTTAAATATCTGTTAGTAAAGATTAATCTCTTAAATAAGTCTTAGTATCTCAATAGATTAGTTCTAACTTTCAACCAAAGAATATTCCAGGTTCACTAAAAAATGGAGCTAAAGAGGAATATTGAACCTGATCCTCCATCCTTGGATATGCTTCATTGCTTCTCACTTCTCCACATAGCGTTTCCTTTTCCAAAGCAAGAAAAAGATTACCAAACCCACCTCATGATATTAATAGTAACTTTCACTGTTGGAATTGTGACATTTTCCCACAACAGATTTTTAATTATTTAATTGTTATCATCTGTAACATCAATACTGTTGAATTCCCGTGATCTTACACAGTTCAGCTCTGCATAGTTACTTATGAGGGAGTGAAACCAAGGTAAACCTCTTCTTGAAGAGGGGGAGTACTGAAAGGGTTTGCACAGATTCTTCTGAAGTTCCCATTTATGAACTTAAAACTTAGTGTCATTATGGCAGTATTGAATTCTCATCACCAATATTGAATGAAATATTGATCCCGATGTTTATCTCTTTTTATTTTTGGGTACATCCCAGTATTTCTCTCTCTGGCAAGATGTAAACAATAATTGAAAAAAAAAAAAATGGTTAAACTATTCCATAGCTTTCTACTAATTGACAATTTCTATTATATTTTTTTCTTTCCATCTAAGTCCTTAAACTTGCTTGTTTTTTCAATTGTGTCCTTTATATAACTTTGAAATACTGTTTAAAGAATCTAATTCAAAATACTATTTTCAAAATTTGTAGAGGTGAGAATATTAGTTTCAAGAGATGAGAATACTGTCTCAAATAAAAAATAAATATAAATTCAGGAATCCAATTAAAATAATAAATTTAATATTTATGTATTAATAATTTAAACTAATTTTATATTATTATTTAATTATAAATTATTATTTGAATTACTTTAAGATATATTTTAAAAATCAATAAACTTATCATGTTTAATGAATTATGATTAAATAATTGTATAAATTTTATACTGTAAATGTATAACTTTTTTCTCTAAAATAATAATAATTAAGAAACTATCAAATAATTCAAACATGCATGAAATAATTTAACAAATTTAAATTTACGTTTTGTTTGGGCTGAAAACTGAGGTCCAGATTCTTCTAAAAAAACATAATGACCCGGCTGAATTCAATATAAAGTTACAATATAATATAAGGATCTATTTGCATACAAGTCATAAGTATCTTTTGAGTGATTTTTTTATTAAAAATATAAAAAATTTTAAATAAAAAAACTCTGAAAAGTATTTATAACTGTATTTAAAGAGACTCTAAGCTCAAGTCAATTGTTTCATGTACCATCTATGTTACTCCCTAAATCTGTTTAAGCTTTCAAAACACCTATTCTGAAAAGCAAGACTATTCCGTTATATAATTATACATTCCAAAATAAATGTAGGAAACAACATTAGAGGTGCAACAAACAATTGCCCAAGCTCAAATGATGCACACACAATATCCAACACAACGAAAGACATACAGTGATACAGCTACGTCGAAATTCCTTTTTAATCATTTTTCTTGCAGTATCTTATTTTTATCATTTCTTCCAAGTTTATTTAAATTTTGACTATACAGGTACGTCAATTTAAATGCACTTCCTCTTTTTACATTTCTTAATATTCTTTTCCACAAATTAGAGGAAATATTAAAAAAATTAAAGGAGGTACAATAGTTTTAAAAGAAAAGGATGTGTTTAGAAAAAAATATTACAAAATAATGAAAGGGGAATATATTAATGGCATAACGACTGGAATACGTAGGTTTTTCTTTTCAATGAGGGGAGTATACTTATAATAAAGCGAAGTGTATTTAGAAATTGTCCTAAAGCCCAGAGCCACTAATTGGAGCCAAGCATTAACCCAAGCTCAAAAGACTAAATAAATAATAAATAGTAATTAATTCTCATTTTGTAAATTCCAAAATGAAAAAAAAAAAAAAAAAAAAGAGTAAAAGAGTTAGATCGTGGAATTGAAAGCAATTAGGCGAAGCAAGGTCCAATGTAGTGTTTTGTGTAGGTGACAGTCACTGGCAACGTTGGTTGTTGGGTTCGATCTGAACAACGTTATAGAGAATAGAAGAGTGAGTGAGGAACAGCATCACATGACATAACAGAGGAAGAATGATGGGAGCGAGGAGAAGGTCGATCTTAGCCACTCTCGCTTTTTTAATGTTAATGGGCATCGCCGTCTATTTCAGACTCTGGGCTATTCACTACAACCTTTCTTCCGATGACACCCAACTCTTAAGGTTACCGTTACCCCTTTCTGCTATTTTACCCTTTTCTGGGCCTCTTAATTTTTCTTAAAAATCATATATTTTGCAAAGTTAGGCTTACCATTATTGTTCTGTAGGAGATATAAGATTGATCGGGTTCTTAAGAAATAAGGAAAAGAGGGAAAGGTTGCGGATTGGATTCCTGTGCTAACAAAAACTAGCAAGCTAGTCCCTCCTGCTAACAAAACTAACAAGCTAACAATTAACATTTGTCGATAAAAAGAAAGGAGGGAAATGTCGTGTGTTCGATCTCTCCTGCTAACAAAAACCAACAAGCTAACAATTAACATTTGCGGATAAAAAAAAAAAAACCATTATTGTTCTATAACTTTTTTATCATTATTTTGGCAGGTTTGTTGCACTATTGTTGTTCCTGCTTCTATTATGATGATATTTTTTGGTTCATTCGTCTGTTTGCAGGCAACAGTTTGATATTGCTAACAGGGAGGCAATGGATGAGTCTGCAGAGTGGAGGCTGAGGTATGATCAGGAGGTAGATAGGACAAAAAAATGTTTACAGGAGCTTCAAGTGGTATGCGTTCTTTCTTTTTAACTTTCATTTTCTACCTTGCAATGTGAATTCAAAGAAAGATTTAGGGTCTGTTTAATTTCAATTTTCAAAACTATTTTTGTTTTAAAACAAGAACAACAAAGAAATCATACACTCACACCAAGCTAGACGATTCACGATCTTGAGCGGTTGAGCCTAGGAGCCGAGGACCACAAAACAGAAGAGGATCAGGGAACATCTTCTAGCTGTTTCTGTTTATTGGTTTGGGAAACACTTGTTTTGGAAACAATTTTCAAAAGTTTGAATAGATTTTGGATGAGAAGTTGATTGTTGAGTAGCATGGAATTATTTTAGAAAACGATTTTTAAAACCAACAAGTGAGAAGAAAATCAAACATGACTTTAGCTTCAAGTTTTGTGTTATTATTTGGTTGGTAGTGCTTCACAGTTCACACCTTAGCCTTCTTAATTTGAGTAGGTAGTAACAGCCAACGGGTTTATGATATATCTGCACCAAGATAATAGAGTTGGCACTCAATGAAACAGACTTGTTTTATCAATATTTATTTTTCCAACCAACAAAGTAACAAATGTTCCTTCTTTTCTTTTTTTTATCTTTCCTACAATGACTGTATAATTGTGTGTGTGTGTGTGTGTGGCAGTTTCAGGAGTCCTCTCAGAAGGGGGAGGATGCTTCGGGTATTAACCATAAATTGGCAATACTGCAAAAGGTATGTCTACATAAATTATCAATCAAACTTCATTCTAATTCCCTATGATAATCCTTTTATTCATTTCTCCATCTTGGGAAAACAGAAACTAAAATCGTTAAAGCATAACCACACTCACTGTTAAATGTAAGAGATGCAGTGCACAACCAACTTATAAAAGGATTATCATAGGGAATTATAATGAAGTGATGCTGATTTTATTTGTGTCAAATGCTATAACTACCTATAAACTAAGACGATTTCCTACCCTTTCTTATTAAGATAATGTTGCGCTATTTGGTGGGTATGCATAATTTGTTTGTTTTTCACGACATTATTCATGTGTTCTAATGACCTTCTAACGTACCAGGAGAATGCAGTCTTACTCGAAAGGTTGGAAACATTGAAAAGAGAGCTTGAAGAGGAAAGGTTGAAGTGCAGTTCACGATACATGAACTAACCATGAAATTGTTAACGTGAAGTCTATTTTTGTCATTTTGTCCATAAGTTGTTTATTCTTTAGCACAAGTGTTTTAAAGATATGTGCAGCATACAACTAGTATTCAACCATGGAAGAATATTGACTGTATGATTTATGGTCTCAACTTTTCACCTTAGAGATACAGGCCATCCTGGGAATATGAAAACACATAGCATTTCTCCTTTTCCCCCATTTTGACGGGGGTTACATTATCCTCTGTACTTTATTATGGGCAAATATATATATTTCTTTAATCTCCAAATGTACCTGATACTGATAGTTATGTTGTTTTACTTTCTTTAAAGAACAGGTGTCAGGCATATGCCTCTGTTGTGTATTATGGGCCAGTATCTGATTAATCCAGCCTGTCCTTGGTAAATTTATTCACTCTTTATTCACTATGATGCCATATAATAAGATCAAGAACATGCAGCATTTTTACTATTTCCATTTTATATGTAGTGGATTAAAGCAAATGACTTGCGTGTTTACCAAAACGAGAGAGAAGGGATAGAAGTGAAGTTAAATTGCAGTTGCAATTTTATTGTTATCATTGATATCTTGAAAAATTCTAGGCAAATGTAGTCGATGTGACCGCAATTAAGGTCACAATGTGGTCACATGGACCTCAAAAACTTTTATGTTGCGTCTTAAATTGAACTTGCAGACCTTTTTTTTAAACATTTATAATTATGCTAGGGTTTAAATGTCAACATAAATGATGCATTGAGAAGATTAGGGTCATGCTATGTTGCTAATACATGTGCTTGGACAAAAAATAAAAATTAAAAGGGTGGGGGAGCAGTATGGTTTGGCCACTAGCTACAGCAATTGGTATAATGCTTTTATATCAAGATTTACATTTGGTGGCTATAATGATTAATTTTGATCTTCACACAATATATAACTACTGTTATCCTCATCTGCTCCTTGATCACTCAGAATCTGTAGGGTTATTTCTCAGTTCATGCAAAAACCTGGTCACTGTCTGCACTAGTACTTCATTGTTGTTTGTGTGGATTGAGGAAGCAGCTGCTCTTCCACCAGAAGCATTCCCTCTTCGACCCTGTTTGCAGTGTGTGAGAAAAAGAGAGGGAAGGGCCATTAAAGATATAAGAAACATGATTTAGATGCACTAGACTAATGAAAACAATAAAATTGTTCATACTTGCATTCCTTAATAGCAGCATTCAAGGACCCTACCTGATAGTGTCCAACGTTGTGAAACTATGAAGTTTTTTTGACAGAGGAAACTATGAAGTTATGACCATTAACTAATTACATGACATTTCTTTGTTATATAGAATCATGCACTAAACTTGGATAAAATAAGGACATCTTAAAGATGTACCTTTCTCCACTTTGTCTTTGGTACTGCATTGCCATTGCTCATTATTCCCATCAGCTCGTCAAACTGAAAGCGTGATTATGTTCATTTGTAACAGTATAAGATTCATCATGACAAGAAAGAAAAAAAAATGTTATAGAGTTGCACATCAAACATTAAGGTGATACCTGTTTCACTATGGTTTCATACTTCCTTAAACATTCGAATAACCTTTTTTCATCATCAAGATCTTCAGACACTATCCCTGCAACTTGGTTCTCTTGGTGGGCCATGTTTTGAGATTAAAAAAAGTTGTATGCAAAATTGGGTAAGAGCAAGTTTTTTATTGTGGTCTATTTATAGCACAAGGGAAAAGAAAGAAAAACAGTTAATTGCTTGAAAGGGTCACTTGGAAAGTTGGAACTTGGAGTGTGTTTGTTAGTTGTTCCAAACTTTCTAGAGAGATAACTCGTTATCTTTGTGACCGACCTTCGTTGTCCTCGTGAAAAGAAAGGTCTCTTCAATAGCTTCTCATTCACTCAAATCATAACTCCTCAGTCCTCACTGGTCGGTGCATGTATCTTCACTTTCTGAGCTCAGCTAAAAACAAATTTAATAATATTAGTTTGTTTGGGATATATGATTTTTCATGTTTTAGACTTGAAGTATATGACTTCTAGAAATGGGATCACCTGTGTGTTTTATGAAATTTGAAGAGTGGGATGATGGACCATTTTGGGTAATTTTTATAAATAAAATACTAATATGGTATTTTTCAAAATAATTTATCGGCATGGGTCTTTTTTGACAGTTCAGTCAATTACATGGTTGGCCAACAGGTTTAAAGAGAACATGACACATGTCAAAGAACATGTCACATGTTATGTTTTTCTTAAATCTATCAATCAAATTATTAGTTTTGTTTGACTGATCAGTGATTAAAAGATACCATTATCAATAAATCATTTTGAAAGAGGTCAACATTGATATTTTTTTAAAAAAAGTAAAATGATCAATTAACCTTGAAGAATGTATTATCACATACTTAGAGGGTAAATACAACATTTTGAAGCTTTAATAAAAAAATGTTGAATTGGCTTTGGCAATTTAGAATAATAATATTACTGATCCTTTTGGAAGATGATGGGCACAAAGAATACACATTGCATCTAGCATTTACGTAAACATGATTTGGAAACTATGGGTCAAAAGGGAAGTCATGTTTTGACAACATCATGTCCTATGGAAGATGATGGGTGACTGACAACTAATAAATCATACATATATACTTTTTTTTTTTTATAAAAGAAACTCTAGAGTGGAAGATTTACAATGTCATGTTTGATTAATGTTAAATTGAAAAAGTAATATTTATTTTAGAAAGATTTTTTAGAAAAATGTAAATAATAAACAATATTTTTTCTAAAATAAATTGACTAAGAAAATATACTAAACTTTGTTTAGTCAAACTTCTTTATAATCTCTTATAAGGAGAAAACAAATAAAAAGGTAAAGTAAATTGAATTTCTACCATAAGATAAAATTGACTTATGCATCCAATTTTTGGAAAAATTTAAAAAAAGAACTTGTATAAAAATTAAATTCTTAAATCGATTTTAACTTAATAGAAAAATTTAATTTATTTTACTTTCTTATTTTTTTTCTTGTAGATATTTGTGAAGAAATTATCAAATATATCATAATCTATTATTTCTATACTATTCACATGTTTCATCGTGTTAATATGTACAAGACATCATAACGCAAATGATAGTTACACTAATCATTTGTGTTAGTTCAATTCAGTTTATTTTTCACCTCTACTTGTTAGTAACTCACAAGAATCATCACCAATTTGATAAACCTTTTGTCATTTAGTAATTTTTTAATCTTGAATAAATTATATTTCCGATCTCTTAAAATATTATGATTTTCTTATATTGTTTTCTATTTTAAAAAGTTATAAGTTTGTCTTCATAATTTTTTATTTTCATGAAGATCCCTATTAATCTTTTATTTATTTTGTTCATTTTTTGGGTAAATCTATGGTATTCTTTTGCCAGAAGTCAAAGCCTTGTAAATTGACCATTATAGAATATTAAAAATAAATTATATTTTATTTTATAATTTTTATGGTAACGGTATTTTATTTTATTATAGTTTGACTAAAAAATTCTTTATGTGATTTGAAAAGAGAAATTTTGTTGTCCATACTAGCCTTATATGACTCAGTCCAAATCAGTCAATTGCTTAATTATAGTAATTGGATGCTAGTGGTCTTAGAAAAAAAAATCTTCATCTGATTTGCTATATCATTACATTTTTAATTCATTTTTAAAATAGAATTAATATACATATTACAATTGTCAAAAATATTTAATGAAATTCTCTTTGACATCTAAATCATGTTTCATTTCTCTCTAACAAAAATAATATCCACTGTAACCTAAACAAAACGTTTCACAAGTAATTACGAAGGTTGATCTAGAATTTTATCAGATGGAGTAAAATCTAGAATTTTGCATCTAATGGTACTAGTTACCGGCTAGTTTGAATTTTCGCTGGTGTAAATGAGGTGTGAATATTTTTAGTTGGAAAACTTCCAATTTTAGACTATCAGACTATCTCTTCCTCCTAATTTGTTTTAAATACTACACTAGTGAACATTTTTAGTTATTTCTCATTTTTTTTGTCATGATATTATTGATGTGAGTATCCATTGGTTTTATTGACAATATAATTAATTTCTGTTAGAAAATTTAATTAGTCATTTTTAATAAAATATTTTCTTTCAACTTTCAATAACATTTTTTTATTCATAAAATGCGAATTCAAGATATTTTTTTAAGAGACCGAATTCAGATCCATCCAAGTGATTATGATTACATGCTTTAGTTATTTATCAGCTAACTATATATAGACGATAAATTGCACAAGCAATTAAAAACAATGTTTTACTAGTGTCATTGTCTTTCCTGTTACATTGGCTGTTTTTTTTAGTGAAAGAAAAGAAATAAACAGTGTTAATGAGATTTATATCTACACAAACAAATCAATTTGAATTAATCAAATCAGTAATATGGTATCAGAACCAAATCAAAAACATTTTAGAGAAAAATATTGTAAGTATTTTTGGTAGTCTTAATATGTATATTTCTGTAAAGATGAGTTTAAACTACTACAAATTAAATATATAATTAATAACAAAGCACACCGATCGAAGATTAGATTTTACTCCATTTGATCAACCTTATTAGTAATTATTAGTGAGACATTTTGTTTAAGTTACAATGGTTATTATTTTTGTTAGAGAGAGAGAAATGGAATGTGAATTAGATGTCAAAGAGAATTTCGTTAAATAATTTTGATAGTTTTAATATGAATACTTATCCCATTTTTTAAAATGAATTTAAAATGTAATAATATAGCAATTCACTTGAATATTTTTTTCTCTTAAAACAGTTAGTATTCAAATAATATATTAAACATTTGACTAATTTGGATTGAGTTAAATAAGACTAGTAGTACAGGTAACAAAATTTCTCTCTATAATCACAAAGATTTTTTAGTCAAACTATAATAAAAGAAAATACTGTTACCAAATAATTATAAAATAAAATAAAATTTATTTTTAACATTCTATAATTGTAAATTTACAAGGGTTTGAACTTTGTGATTAGAAAAAAATATGGTTGAAAATCGGTAGAAACTAATTATCATGATGAAAAAAAAAACCGAAAAAAGATAAATTGTCAAAGTAAAAAACATAAGACACAAACTTATATTGAGTCAAATAGTGTAATTTATTTACATATTAAATTAAATTTTAAAACAAAAATCAATGAAACTTAATTAAGACCAACCTACGTTTTTTTTCTTCTTTTAGCAAAGGAGACCAACCTAAGACTTAAAATTTAGAATGTGTACATTTGCACTTTCAATCTAACCCTGAAAAAAAGAATAAAATAGTTTCAAGCCGTAGCTATTCCAATGAGAATGATTAGGACTGCAAGATGTAAAACTTGAGGGACCTTACCTTTTCTAAGTCTTCACCACAACATAAACTTTTTAATTATATGTATTTTCTTTTAGAAAACAATAAATTTAACCTGATCCACATTTTTTTTTCGCCACTGAGAAAAAAAATGCGTTTAGTATTCGATTATTTTTGAAAATAGTATATTTTTTTAAAGAAAAAAAAAACAACTCTATCAAGCTACAATAATGATTATGAGTTTAATGGTATGCATGCCTATCGGCGTAATTTTTTTATATTATCAACTAATTAAAAATTATTGTTGATATAATTTTTAAAATAATTATTATAAAAATCAATGAAAAAAGTCGGTCTTAATTAAGTTACAAGCTCGTTGATTTTTATTTTAAATTTTAATTTAATATTTGAATAAATTATACTATTTGATTCATCATAAGTTTGTCTCCTATGTTATTTACTTTTGACAATTTACTCTTTGATTTATTTTTACTCATCTAATCACTATAATAATATTGGTGTAAAGTATTCACTAAAAAAATAAACTTATATCAATTTTTTGATTTTAGGATAATGATTTGCATCATTAATTTATAACTTATTTTTTTCCATATACAAATGTTATCTCACGTTTCTGATAAATATAGAAACACAATCAAACAATAGATTTAGAAATTAAAAGAAAATGAATAGAGACATACCTTAGGCATGCTGAACTTTCATTGTTGGACTGCACAAACTCCACAGAAGTGTTTTAGAACCACGCAAATAGCATTCAGATGTTTCTGTCACCTTTGATCAGTGACTTTGTGCCTTTGGGTATAACAAACAAGGACAAGGGTCATGTGATAAACATAGACACAAGGACTATTTTCGACCTGGTATGTGTACTCAATCTACATGCAATAAGAAACATATATAAAAAGGATGTCACATTTTTCTTCCATATATAGGTGCTTCATTTTGTCTATGACGCGTAGATGTTTTTAGTCTAACAAATTTAATTACATGAATTATTGCAATACAATGTTTTCAATATTCAAGTCAAGAGTTTTTTTATTTTTATTTTTATGAAGACTGGAAACTTTAATTATCTGGCATGGGGTCAATGTTTTGATTTTAATACCTCTATATAATAAAATAAAATTTAATTCTTGAGAGGGAAAATATATTTTTATTCAATTTTCAAACTAACAAATTATTATTTATTTGAAAATCTCAACTGCTTACCATGCTATACATAATTACTTTCTAATGAATCTTTATATTAATTATTTTCTTTATACAGATTTAATTACATGTTTCTTTTTGATAAAAAAAATTACATGTTTGATTTCTTTATTTTGAATTATGGGGCATTTTTTGTGACATATTAATCCTATGTGCCATTTTAATCCTAAGAGTATTTTTTTAACCAATTAAATTCACATGTTTTTAAATTTAACAAATTTGGCGTACCCTATCAAATTTATTTTACATAAAGTCCTTAAATTCTCATTTTATATCTAAATATGTTGGGGCTTATAATGGACATGAGATATGAAATAATTATTAAAATTTAGGTAGTCAAACATTTTCTGAAATTTTGATAAAATTTAAAAGATTTTATATAAAGATTAAGATTGAAGAGGAAAAAAAATTTTAAATATTATTTTTTTTAGAGAAATTTAATGTTTTGATTA
>PYAF01001793.1:260390-282232 GCA_007407185.1 Glycine tomentella
AGTTTAAAACCCTTGTTTTAAATTTCAGTTTCTTACCATCTCAAATTAATTACTTTGGAATGAATCTATATATATTGCATTAGGGCATATTTTTAATTTAAGGTTTTTAAAATTAATTATCCAATTTTTATAATATTAACTTTTCTCCTTTTTAATTTTGTTTAAAGATTATACATTAATTAATTAAGCAGAATAATTTTAAATATTTATAATTTATAATTTGTTCTTGAATATTCATAAAACGAATGAATGAGTAAGATACTTGCTAATAATAGCAATAAGGTGTAACGGTGAATCGTACAAATATATTTAAATTCAATTAAAATTATAAGTTAAAAAAATATTTGTACAATGCATATGATTATTACATCTTTAAAAATATATTAAGAGAATTTTGAAAAAATATCCATAAAAATGAATGTACAGGGTTCCACTTATCTAATTGGCATAAGATTGACTTTGATGTAATATGCAACTTTCTAATAAGTGGTAAATGTCTCACACATGGCATAAGCCGCATAACCGTTATGCCATAATCCTTTAATTTCAAAGAAATTTGAATATCTAAGCTAGTAAAGGGTATAAAATTTCATTTGATTCAATATAGTTATAGTGATGAAAACTAAATAGAGTGTATAAGTGAGGTTAAACATTATCTTAATTTTGTAGGATTGAGTTAGATTTATAATTATAATTTATTTTTTAAAATGATATTAATGTTTATTTTAATGATTTAGTGTTGGGTCTATGGTGTTATCTATTATCGGATCGCTATCAGCTCACCCACAATTGTCTAGTCTTACATGCTTGAGATATCCAATCATTGGTGTGAGAGATATGTGTTCAATATCTCACATTATCTAGTAATAAAGCCTAAATAAAGTTTCAGGTAAGATGCATATCTTATTTTATAAGTCAATTTTATAAGGTTAAATTAGGTTCATAACTTTATTTTTAAGGTTGCTGTAGTAATATATTTATTTTTAGGCAGTAAAAGTTTGTTAATATGATTGTAATGTTAAATTTTAATATCACTGGATAAAAATTGTATTAGTTTTAAGGTTAATTTAAATTATGGATACATAATTTACTAAGGTCAGCCTAACAGTGAGAAACATGGATAGTTTTTATGAGTTTTTAAGTTTAAAACTCAGTATTGTCAATGTATAAAATAATTGTTGAAAAAAAAAGGAAGAGGAGAAGCTGAATAGTGATAAACAATTAAACATCGTACATAAACTTTTTATGTCAAATCATGAAGAATATAAAAGCAAGACCAGAAAAAAACACATGTATTTATGGATGATTATGTGCCGTATGTCTGTTCTAACATCCCATCGTTTTCATAATTAAATCTTTCTTGTTCTTTATTCATAGTAATTAATCTCAGAGTATGCTTTGTACTGTAGACTACATAAAGGATTTCATTCCTCTGCCTCCTTACTTTAGGAAGTTCTATTACTATGTTCAGTGTAGTTGACAAAATAAGAAAACACTATGTTCAGTGCAGAGACGATCCAGAAACCTCTAAGAGGGGGGCTAATTTTTTTTCAATTATTTAAATATTTACTAACTTTTAACAAATAATTAAATGACGAATAATAACTTTAAATGAAAAATTTACAAGATTTTTTTAAAAAAAGGTGCCTAATATTCAAAAAAGTAGTTATTGATTTACATATGTAATAACTATTTGTTAAAATTTTGTTAATGTAATAACTATATAGTATAGATTTACTACATTATTGAGTAATTTGTATGAATATTTATGATTTTTATCTACTTATCAATTTTGTTCATTATTTTTCAGTACATTGAGATAGTAGATGAAATTAAATAGCCGTAACATTTCTAAAACTCCATAAAATAAAAATACACCAACCATTATCATGGGTTGTATTTTATTTATCCTCTATTTTGTCACTAACACAAAATAATTAGCTCTAAAAGATTATTATTAAAGGTTTCACATATTATAACTCATACTATTTTTTTTTTTAACTTTTGAAAGACTCTTTAGTCTCACAGCTAAAACAACTATCAAACAAGATTCACAATAATAATCTCACAATCCAATAAGAAATTAAGATGATGATGATGATAATAATAATAATAATAATAATAATTATTATTATTATTATTATTATTATTATTATGATTATTATTATAATTAAAAGTCATCTAAACTTATAACAATATATAATACATACAAATTCATATTGGATGAGAAGCTTGAATCCCTTAGATAAGAAGAGCTTGAATGTTGGGGTAAACCATTTTCATTGGCAATCTTGATCCTGTTAGTCATCAAATCATGCAAGTGTTAAACAAATTCATGCATCAAGCATTGAGCCTAATGTTGCTGCTAGATGTGGATGAGAAGCTCTTGTATGATACTTTCAGTGCATTTGGAGTTATTATTGTAACTAATGCAAGGGTTTTGCTGGTCACTTATATCTAGTTAGTAACATTTGCCATTACTTGGAGATATGAAAAAGAAGGAAAAGAGAAAACGTTATGGGTTCAATCCTTCTGTTGACAAAAATAAAATAAAAAAAAACTAACAAATTAATAATTAGTATTTATCGATGAAAAAAGTTATTGATACTTTTCATGCTTAGCTATTTTCGTATTTTTCATTATTGCCATTTACATTTTGTTTGTAGTATCAAGCTGATGACAATTAAAAATAACCACTTTTTTTAGTCTCGTATTCTTTGAATGTTTTTCCATTTTCACATTTGTAGGTTGTATGTGCGTTGATTGTTTGTGGTATGACCAAATAAATTGGATGATGTCCCAATGTATCCTCAAAGTACATAGCATTATATTAAACACATTGGGTGGGAGCAAAGTAGCTAGTTCTTCTCACAAATCATAAAATTTGTTTGCGTCCTGATTTGAAACGATTTCTGAAGAAATTGATACAAATCTCATGAAGATTCATTTTTTTTTTACCTTGAATTGAACTTGAATCATGCGAATTGCTTCTCTATTAGATGGATCCAAATCTGAGCTGCATTATGCGATTCTTGGACAGTTGGGTTGCTCCCAAAACGGGGTTGAGTCACGTTAAAAAGGGCAATTTTAGGGTTTTCGTTTGCAATTTTTTATATATATAAAATTGGAGGGAAAGTGACGAATATTTCTCTCCCATGACCCCAGGTTAGATTATCCATGAATAAAAGCAAATAGGAAGTTTCGTACATTTCAAGTTGCAAAATAGAGTTGATAGTTCAAGTTTCATTCATCAGCTGGTGTGATGAGGTTTATAATGGGCTCAAAATTAATACATTGATCCAATTGAGACTAAAACTCGAAAATGATTAGGGCTTACTATTGACACCCCTTACTTACTATTTAAATCTCCAATGTAGTGAAATACCATCGTACCCCCACCGTTTCCCTTACTACCTCGCCCCCTAAACACCCCAACCAAAACAAACCCCCCACCCCTCACTTTTACTTCAAGTCTGCTTTCCGTGTCCCTGTCCCTATCCCTCCGTCTCTCTCTTTGGCCACCTCCGTTTTTTAATTAGAAGTTCAAGTAATTCACCTAAACTTGCCTTTTTTATTTTTGCATACTTGATAAAAACTTATTTTCGTTGTGCCTTTTTTTTTGCACAAGGGAGCAAGTTCTCATTGTGTGTATTGTTCAGGTACACAACAAAAAGTAGTTTATTTTACTGTTGTATTTGATTTTTGTATTGTTATTGAATGTCGTGTTATGTATCTATGTTCATTTTAGTATTGTTTTTTTCTATATTCTTGCATCCATTTATATTTATCAAGTTATTTGTAACAAGTAGTTTAAGAGTTTGCTCTAATTAATCTCCTTTAAAAATAAAAAAAATGCCAAATCACACAATTTTAAAATTTTCCAGTTACACAACGAAAATTTATTTCAATTGCATTTCCACCTTACTACACAATATACACAACGGATATTTGTTAAAAATGTAATCCACACTATCATAAATGTTAAAAATTGGATGGAACATCAATTGTTTGTTTATTTGAAAAGTATATGGATAGTGTTATATACGCAATTGAAACCTCGGAAATGAAAATTATTCGGTTGTCAAATTATACGATGAAAAATACAACTAAGCCCACAATTTAAAAAGAGATACTAAGAAAAGGAAATGGAAAAATGCTACATAAGATGAGGATACGATAGTAATAGAAAAAAAAAATCTTTAAGTGCATCATTATTTATGTTTTTATCGTATTATGTATATTCACATGCATAATTAAGCTAACAAAGAGGCGCCGTTGATAATACGATTTCACGTCACATTATCCAACTCAAGATCTGGTCATTTATAGGGATCGTCATGTTTCGGATTCTGTCTTCTTAATGGCAGAGGATCGTATATGAATTAATACTTAGCTATGAACATGGAAGCTTCATGCATGCATGGTTCGACGGATTGTTTAGCAGAAAACATTGACACTTTCCTTGTGCCATGTGATCATGAATAAATATGAGGGTAAACTACTAGTTGCACATGTTTCCGCACACCCCCACTTGCAAATGTTAATATCTAGTGAAGATCCATACTTATATATACTTATGCTGTTATGCATATAAATCATTAGTAAAGTGATACTAAATTCAATTCTCTTTTTAAGTAAAATATTATATTTGAGTTTTATAAATGAAAATAATATACATTTGAGAGAAAAAGTTTTATTAAAAATGATCTATCAGATTTTACGACAAAAGTTAACTATCATAAAATTAGTATAAGTATATATATATATATATATAGCAAAGAACACTGGATTTTTTTCTTTGAAAAAAATGTCCTAGGATTTGATTCCCCAATTCCTTCTACGTACGTAAATAAAATCTCGTGAGTGAGCAACCATAAAGTTTGAAAATGGATTAGCCTAATAAAAGAGGACGAGATAAGCTTAGAACAGTGAATAAGATTTATCTTCACGTTGCGTTTTCTTTTTCTTTAGTGGAGATAAATTCTAACCACCTTTATGTTGCATTTTGTCTCCGTGACTACCAGAGATTTAATTCTCACCATTAATTCGTTTTATCTTTTTATCTCCATTATTATTATTATTATTTAAGTAAACTACCGATGACTCTCCTACGTGATCTGTCTCTCTCTTTTTTAGCATTTATCATTTTGTTGTCCAACATTTAAGAGAAAAGTTATACAATTGCAGTTAGATCTCCCTTTCCCACAAAAAGGAGTACTAAGTAGTAAGTAGTTAGGAAGACATTTTTTAATATAATTTAGAGTAAATTATATTTGTATTTTCTGATATTAGTGTTTATTATATTTAATCTCACTTTTTTTCTAATCATACATAAGACTATTTTGTTTTTTTATTATCTATTATACTTTGATCTTTTCACTTATTAACATTGTCAAAGATAATAAGAAAAAGGAAAAAGAAGTGAGAATTTAGTGGGGTCATTACATCCTTGACTCTAATAAAGACAACAATGTCGTACTTGAAGAAATAGTTGTCAAACTGCAACTCTTTTTCACAAGAGGTGAAATAGATGTTGTCGAGATGGGTGACCACATGTAACACGCAGAAAGAGCACTCGTCATTGGTGAGGTTGTCACAATACTAGAAGAGGTCGTCGACAGCGTTAGAGGAGGCGGGGGATGGTGAAGTTGTTGTGGTTGGGAAAGGCGATGGAGTTGACGATGGAGGTGAGGAGCGAGTTGATGGTGTTTTCGTATGTAAAAAATCCGGTGTGAACTTGGACTGAGAGCATACTTGTACAAGAGTGATTGCGGTTCTTAGGGTATTTCATAAAAATTAACATCGTTAGTAATCATGATTGTTTAGAATAGACAAAAGAAATACGATTTTAGGAAGGAAGTGTAAATGTAATAAACGCTAACTTCATGAAAGATAAGTATAATTTGCTCCATAATTTATATTAATAATTAAAATTTATTGAAATTTATAAAATAGAAGCAAGATTCATTATATAGAATGTGACTCACCTAATTTCATATATTTAATTTATAATGAAAATATTTTAAAATTTTTGTTACTAATAATGTTTCTAAAAAACGATTGCATTGCTCAATCTATGAAATATAATGTTAATGACAGTTCATCCATGGATAATACTAACATCTTTTTTTTTTAAAAAAAAACAAAATAAAAGTTTAGATTAGACTTCTCAAGAGTAGTAGGATAAATTTTAGTATTTTTTAATTATCTGATTTATTAGGAGAAAGACAACGGACTAATTTGAAATTTGACTAGTATACGTAAAACTTAATTAATAATTATTTTTGTATCAAACTTAGATAATATACAAATAATTCAATCTTAATTTTAACATATTAACCCCTTATGTCCAATAAGTTAGATTAAATTTTAGTGTTTAAATAACACTTATTAAAATATTTATAAATTATCATTAATAATATACATGTTTAAGTTAAAGTTTGTAAACTTAATTTTAGAGTAATTCTTAATTTTCAAATTATGAATTATCTATTAATAATATACATATTTAAATTAATAATTAATATTTTTCTATAAAAAAAAAACACATGACATTTTATACATACACTTGCACTATATTGAATTAATAATGGGTTTAAAAAAAAAAAGTGTAGACAAAGCTAAGAAAACCGATGAGGTGGAGGCAACAGCAAAACAGCCCGGCGCCAACACATGCGTAAACCCACCGTTGATGACGTCACCCTTACGTGAACCTACCTTTCACTTTACCTTTACTTTACTATGTCATACATGGCCCCACGTTCTCACGTGTGGCCTCTTAATATATAAATATAATATAATATTACAGTAACATATCCTTATTTTTGTTGTTGTTTGTTTTCTTGTGTGGAGTCAAATAGGAATGTGTCCTCCTATGCTTTCCAGCTCTTTTTTCTTGTTACTATAATGTTTTTTTTTTCTAAAACAATATTTTATGGGTGTCACGCTCTGAATCTAACAAATTATTGACTTTGTGTTTGATAACTCTCTGTTTTTGCAATCCCGATAACCCATAACTTATTATGTACAACAGTATTAATTAATTCCTCTATTAATTATCACTCACACTTTGCTGCATCAGCATGGGACCTATGTTTGGTTAATTGAGTTTTCCATTTTGATTTTTGGGTGAGAAAAGTTCCATGTTTGTGATTTCTTCCTTCTTGTTTCATGCCATTGTCCTCCATGTGGCACTTTTTTACTTGCTTGGAATCATGGTTCATAATCTTTCTACCTGCTGCCTGTGAAATATCTGGTCCTTAAGTGCTGATTAAGTCAACTCCACCAATGTTTCTATCCTGTGATTAGACTTTCAACCAACTTAATTAATCTTGTTTTTCTTTTCTTTTTGTATTTGTTTTGCTTGTTCTTCTCCCACTGTTCAATTTTCCGGTTCAAGCAAGAAAAGTTTAATTGGAAAGATTTATCAATGGTGCATTCACAAACATGATGTGTCTCTAGATTGGAAACTTGTTCACATTTTTCTAGCTCATTGTCATTGCTAATGTCATGTAGAGAAGAATGATCCAACCGTGCACCAATTTCCCATGACCAAAGTAGAACTGAGATCCCATCTATTATAAGCCTGTTTCTATTTGAGTCTCAAAATACATTTAGGCTGAAAAGAAAAAAAATATACTACATCCTTATTTTCCATTCTTATTATAAAGTCCAAATTAAAAATATAACTTGATTTTTTTACAAGGTCTAATCTAAAATATCTCATGTATTTTATTTGTTCACAATATAACTTGATTTTTTCATATTTACTAAAGTTGGTTCAAGAATAACGTAAAAGTGAAAGAAACATAATTTATTAATGCTTTTTAAAGACCCATAACTCATTAATGTTAGTTTTGTTCACATGGATGGTTTAAAAAATATTATACGGATGATTTAAAAAAATGTTAATTTAGGACAAATTTAATACCCTCACCTAAACTAACCAAATTTTTTAATCTTGATAAATCAATTAATTGAACTTTATAATAAATACCAAAGATGGTACTGAAGACATTAGTATATGTTTTTCATATAAGAAATCGTACAAACTGAGTTAGAAAAAAAAAATAAACAAGACCAATTTTGTTGACATGAGCTATAACTTTAAAGGTGATGGTGCATACATTTGCAACCTTAAAATTGCATTCAATGCAAGATTAAATTGTAATGGTAAATAATTGAAAAGACAACAAGAAGAAAAAAATGGTACAATCTCTTAACAAGTGAATACATAAAAGCAAGAATGACTCTCCCTTTGTTTCAACTAATATTTAGATTGAATACTATTTTTTTTACTGCATACAAACCAATCACATTTATAGGATCTCAAACTTGTATCTTTATCATCCACCTTTTTTCCCAACAAAATTTGAAAAGGAAATTCAAGTAGGCAAAAATAAAGAGATAGTGACAAAAAAAAATGTAAACACAAATTATGATCACTCTAACCAAAATTCAAAAATCCAAAAATCCCCTTTGAGATGGAATAGAAACATTTATGTAGAGTTTGATATTCAAAAACTAAATCAGGCTGCCTCCTTCCATTGCACCAGGAAGGGGGAAAGGTTAGAAAATGAGACTTCATGAACCATCTATACAATCAAAAGAATAGTTTATTTTACCCCACTACACTCCTACGTTGTTGCTGCCAGAATCCATTAGAATAGTCAACATTTTGGCTGTCCTTGTGAAGTCACTGCAATTACATCAAAGAGATAAGCATGTCAGGCTCTAGGATGGACCACATTTTCCAATTCAATATGGTAGTGATTATGAATATTCCTACCTGAATGGCTCATCACTAATGTGTTTGACAGCCCCAGTTGAATCACGATAGAGCACCTGACTTAACATTTCAGATTTTTCTATGCCAAACATGTCTGCCAACTTTCTATGTAATTCATCGTAAGACTGAAGCAACGAGAGGTCCATAGTTCGACCCACATCTTCAGACTCCATAAAAACTTTACAGTGACCAGTCTCCAAACCAACCTCAGTTTCTTGGTGGTTATCCTTACACCACTGAAACCTCTCACAAAGGGAGTGTTCGTGTAAACCTTGCTGATGAAGAGCTGATCCAGAACCATTAGAAAAATTAGTCACTTTATTGACATTTCCATCTGATGAACAATTTCTGGTAAGAACTGGGGAGAGTGTATCACCAGAGCTGCTTGGAGAGATCTGCTTCTCAGTGATAATTTTTTGGCCAAAAAGCACGAGTGAAGGTGTCTTTCCAACATCCAATTTCTTTGAAGACTGAGTAGAATTTGCCATAGTTAGTAAGCAAGAGACATTCTCACTAATGTTGGGCTTTTGCAATGTTATGTTATTTGAGACCCTCATTGACGTAGCAGCGTGATCAAGAGACGGGAAACCAGTCGAAAATAGACCTAACTGCAATTTACTGAGGTGGAGATCCGATAAGGATAAATCATAATGAGCATGCCTGGCTCCCTGCATGCCAGCAGGAGTACTTTCAAGTAGACAACCAAATTGGTTGGTGTTACTAGGACCTAGAAGGTTGCCGGGAAATGTCAACAAAGGAATTTGGCCATCAGGGGGAAAATCTAGGTGTTGAGGCAATCTCAATTTCTTTCGTGGTGGTGAGAAAGGGGAAAAATGAATGGCAGGCATGCTTGAAACCAATTCAACCAGCCACGGACTCACCCTTCTCACATTTTGAAGTAAATCCGGCTCATCCCATGTAACCTATAAATATAACTTCATCACATTAGTCATAGTTGATACAAAATAGAGAAATTCAACTAAACTAGGATTTACTTGTGTTAAACATGCAAAATGCACAATCTTATGTGAATGTACAAACAACATCATAAATTTTTCATCAATGATCTAATTCTCCAAAAGTTAATTTAATTAGCAATAAGCAATTAAAAAGTTTAATTGTTTCTAAATTCTAATTTACTAAATGCATTGTGCCAACATATTTTAACATAAACTAACAACTCTAGACGTATTCATAGTCTAACGCGAGAATGATGCAAAATGAATGACATCACAACACTTCTACCAAATTTCCTCAATAGTTGAGCATAGTATTAATGCTAAGGTATATCAGACTAAGTAAAATGTATAAAACAACATGAATACATATCCTCATGTCACAAAGATATATAATGTACTATGCTAGTTCAAAGGCATCAAGAATAATAAATATGATGTTACCTGGAGAAGCCTCCAAGGTGAGTTAGGCCAGTTAAGGGGATCAGCAACCTGAGCCGAAGATATAGTTCCCATAAACCAACTTATCCGTGAGGAGTCTTCTGTTTCAAAGGCCATCTTGAACCTTATTCCAGAACGCCACCTAATCTGTAGTGCTGCTTCGACTAGTGAGGCCTTCACACAAAACTCGGGAGTACTTGCACGAGGGTAGTAAACAACCTCGAAGGGTTTCTTATTGGCTGCAAGATTTGAAGCTTCAGAAACTGCTTCTGGCCTAACTTTTCCCTTTCCCATCATACTCACACTAGGGTTTAACCCATTGTTATTGCCATTTCTAGAGATTCTATTATCATCCTCTCTCAAAAAGGGCGAAAATCCACCATAAGGAATATGACAATTTCCTCTTGCAAGATTCCACCCTAAGGAAGTCTCAAGTCCACCGCCAATTCCCTTCTTCGCTCGTCGAATCCCAACACACAAATCCCCATTTTCTGCTCTCAAAAACACAATTGAGTCCCCAGCTATAAGCTTTTTGTGATTCACAAATGTACTCCACCCAGTAGTCAACAAATGTCGCCTTGGCGTGCCCCTATAAATGTGTCTGAATTTCCATGTTTCCCCATGAACATCCTTGGCAAGGATGTTTTGAACGGGAGGGTCAGCCGAGTAGTCCAAACGAGGGAAAATTGTCTCAGCACAATACCTAGGAACAGAAAATCCCCCACCATTGTTGGCATCAGATTGGGTCAAGGTTTTTGCAAATGAAGCAGGCTTGTCTTGAGTCTCAACCCCAACAACAACATCAGGATCATGATCAACTTCATTGGCATTAAGAGGAATGAGCTTGAGTTTGGCATAGACCTCATCGGTCTCAGGATCAGCCATGTATTTGACAAGAGTCACTCTACATGGAACAAAAGGTGGAACCTTAGGACAAGTCCTAAAGTTAATTGATCCACATGCATGCTCAGCATGACCTTGAGGAAAATAATAAACCTTAGAGTTCACTGTTGGCATTTGTACCATACCACCTGCACATGCATGCCATAGCTGAGGATCTAAACAACTCTCCACCTCCTTTGATTTCTCCTTTGTGTCCATGAATGTAATCATCTCACTCAACAACTTTCACTGCAAGTGTAAATTTTCCAAAAATGAGCATACAATTGATGGCTAAGAATCACGGAGGTACAAAAGAAATAAAATAAAAAGCATTCATTTCCAAATTAAAAGATCACCTTAGTTGCATTTTTACGAGCCTCTTCTTACCTTAAAAAGCATATATTTGATCACATGTATCCACAACAATTCAAAGCAACCTCACAGAGTGGTTGTAGGTTATATTTCCACTGGGAAAGAGAAAGAGAATCCTAGTTGCTCACAGTTTCTGATTCCGAATTTTGCTTACGGATCAATTCAAAATTGAAATCTCTCTCTAAATTGTTGTCAATAAATTGCTGTCAATAAATTGCTGTCTCCACAACTTTCACAAAAAAAAATTAATGTCATGGACGCAAGAGTGCTATATGTCACAAAATTTGAAATTACAAGGAAACAATTCAAGTCAACCCACCAAGTTTTTTCTTCTTTATTTGTTGTTCTATTAATAGAGATGCTAGTTCATTTAAATTGAAACTGAGAAATTGAAGACAACATTTTTAATATTTGATGTTTTCTTCTTTAGTCTCTTAAATTTTTTCGGAAAATACGTTTCTATTCCTATAGCCAGACAACATTAACGGAAGTAAGGAAAAGTCGTGACGTTATCAATATTTGACATGTGTCTACTTTTTGAGCGTTACACCACTATATTTTTGTTAGAATTCATTGTTTTTATTGGTGAAGCACTTTAAAAAGTGGAGGGGCCAAAATAATTAAGATTATATTATATAAATTAAATGTAATAATTTTGATAATATAATTTTTATGGCTGAATTTAAACATTTAATAATAATATTCAAATATTAAGTATTTTTTATGATATCAAAATATTTATTTTCCTACTATATTAATAACATTTTTAGTTTTTTTATGAATTACCTTGTATGATACTGAATTAAAATATTTAAGAATTTATTTTGTAAATTATTTTTGTGATATCAAGATACAAGATATATTAATTTTTTATATAAAAAAAAATTTGTATAAAAATACATAAAAGTATTAAAGTTTTCTATGAATTTTCCATTGAATTTAAGAAAATAATCATATTTTTACGAATTAGTTAATGAAATATGTTTTTTTACAATGATGAAATAGTTAATATATGAAAAGTATTATTAACATTTAATGTTAATCAGAAGTACTTATTTCCCTCAAACAAACAAAAAAAACTTTAAGTGTAATATTAACATAAAAAATGATTTATAAAATAATAACAACGAGAAATTGGCTAAAAAACATATTTAAGACTAAATGTGTTCTCTCTCTTTCGTGTTGTTGGAAGTTTTTCCAGTTTCTAGATTGAAACTAGATTGTATATGCTTGTAACCCCATCCATACACTGACACACCGGCCACAGAGGATGACTTCTTATGAGTAATAGAAAAAAATGATGAGGAAGGGGTTTTGTTTTTTTTTATCCTTCTACATATACTGGAAAAAGTTTGTCTCCACCTGGATTCAAGAACTAAATTCAATTTGAAAGAAAAAAATAGATATATTCCAATTTTGAAAGACTAAAACCATAATTAAACCACTTCTATGATAATTATTTTAAAGCTTATGTTAAAAATAATTTCTAATTAATTATTAAACCAAAGAAATTATTTTAGAATGGAGCATGACAATTGATCTCAAATATAGGAAATAATTCGAACCTGATCCTTGTGAATTCGTTCTGGCCTTTTTCGTCGGATCTGAAAAAGTAAACGCCCGTATCTTGAGAAGCCAAAAAAACAACTTATGTGTGTGTGTCGCCTTTTTCGTCGGATCTGAAAAAGAAAAACCCCGCATCTTTGAGAAGCCAGCAAAACAACAACAACAACAAACTGAGGATGAGGAAAAAATATCTTGAGCTGATATATAGGTTTTGCAGAAATGTAGTGAAGAAGAAGCTGGAATGTTAAGTTTACTCATACGCACCGTGGAGGGATAATTGAGCTGCTACAGATTGGTTTGGCTTTGAAGCAAAGCACGACGTTCAACGCCAAAGCTTTTTCTCACAGAAATTCCGTTGAACGGGACTCCGAACGCGTGTTTTTGAGTAAAACAAACACACACTTCCTTCTTCCTGGCCTCACCACGTTAGTTACAGAGCCTATTCTGTTTTTTCCCCCAATGCTTCTGATGGCTGTGTGATTTTGTTGTGGCAGGACTTTATAGGAGTCTCACATCCACGCTATCTTAGTTTGTAAAGGCTTTGGTGACTTTGGTCTCCTTTTAAGCATAAAAAAAAATAGTTAACAAATTTATATTTTTTTTTCTTAAATATCCTTTTATTACTTATAATTTAAAGTTTTTTTTGTACTTGTATTTCTTTTAATTATTTTTAATTATGTTTGTTTTATCTATAATCTTTAAAACATAGATAACACTTTAAAATTTCAACTGGTTAAGAAAACTATTATCTGAAACACTATATAAAAAAAAACAAACATAATTTATATTACAAAAAAATATTTAAACTTTTTTTTATCCAAAATTCAATCAGGAGTTTTTAATTTTTTTAGTTGACATAGTTTTATCAGCATTTTAAAAAATGTTACGTTTTTTTAATGAAACATTAAAATAATATAATGTTTTATTATTATGACAAAAACATGCTAATTTTTTTTTAAAAAAAAACACGAATTAAGGTACCCATTTTCTGTTAGTATTTTAATACTATTAAATATTGAGCTTATGATGTAAAGTGTGCCTATCAATAAATGAGCATATGTGTTTATTTAATAATAACAAACATGCTAGATCTTGTTTAAAAATCATCTAAAAACTTTCTTAATTATCATTTCTTTTTTTTTCTTCTTAAGATATTTTAAGCCAAAAATGTGGTATAATAAAGTCTCTTGAGATACTAATAGAGAAAATCGACTATGTATTAATATTATAAAATAATTTTATATTGTTATTTAACTATAAATCATTATATATAATAAATTTATTTATTTTTACAATAATTATTTTCAAAGTTATAATTATTAAACTCATACACATATTCATTTAACGAACTGGCCGATCCCAACAATTTTTTCTTAATTATCTTACATCGAGTAGCATAAGTTATACGTGAAAGTTTATATATATATATATATATATATATATATATTATAAATTAATTGATTATATTGGAAGTATACAAAATATTTATTACATCAAAAGTGTTTTAACTTCTAGTCATCAATCATTGCACCTAATATATAGGGTAAACAGTGGTAATTAATTAAATTATTTTAAAAATAATACTTTGTCTATGCAATTTAACATAAGAGTTTAATTTTAATATATTAATCATGTAAAGATTTATATTCTCTAAATTAATTAGAAATGATTTTAAATATGAATTTTAAAGTAACTAACATAATTAAATGAAAGAGTTTGTATGCAGTTAAATTGTTTGCAGAAACTATCCTCAATAAAGTTGAGTTCACCTTTTGTTTTTGGTCGAAGGAAGTAGTTAGCTTAGCTATGTATGTGGGCGTGGGACTGTGGAATAGGTAATAGGTTCTAACCCCACGGGTTGGTTAAATAGACATTTTTTTTTTTTCATTTACTGAACATACCCAAAATGCTTCATAGCTTTGGATTCAGTCTCGTTCAGCATGTGAAGACACATTCAAGTCAATTTGGCTATCCCCACAAACTCAAGAGGCCGAAAGCATGAATGGACATGAAACCAAAAGAAAAGAGTTAGAAAGAAGTATGTTTAACATTAATTGATACATGATTATTCTAGTTTATTCGAGTTCACATTTTAAATGTATAATATAATTACATTAAATGTTTAGAAAAAAAAAGTTTTGCTATACATAATAGAACATGTTTGAATTGTCTTCGGTAAATGCACATTCCAAGCCTAGTGCCATTCAAATGAACCAACACAAAAGTAATATTCTAGGTTGGTTTGAAAACGTGATAGTTCTGAGACTCACAAAAGTGCTATTGAAATATATTTATAATTTTACTTGGTTCAAACAAGATTTTTTCTTTTCAAAGTTACTTATTGTCTATGAAAATAATTGCCATCAAGGCCATTCAAATTAATTAAATTACACGTCTCTAATTAAACAACTGCGTTACATGAATATTGTTAATTTTAGAAGTTATAATAATCAAGATGTGATGAATGTATTTTAAAATTGAGATAGTAACGTACGTACCAAACATGGTTTTTTGTCAGCAAGTTTATGGGTCCACGCTTCCATGGTCTTTTGAGGCTAACGCAGTCAAGACTCGAGCCTGACCGGACTTTTTATTGTCTTCTTGGTGGGTAATGTCTCCGACACCAAGTCATCGCATCGGACTGTATAATTTTTTTTTAGAAAATAAAATATATACAAATTTATGTTTTAAAAATTGGAGTCATAATTTAACTGAGAAAATGTTAGTTTATAATTTATTGGTTCAACTTCGATTAAATATTACTTACAGTAAAAAAATATCTGGTTAATAATTCAGCTATTAAATATATATATATATATATGACTTATAATTAGTAATTCTTTTTTTGGGAATACAGATATTCTTCACGGATTTTTATTATAATTATTTATTATTTACTAAACTTCATTTAATAGTGTAACAATTTATGTAATTGATATTGACATAAAGTGATCCCTCTTTCTCCTCTCGTTTTACATACACGGGATGGAAAGCCATTTTTACAATATTAATTTTTTATTAAATAAAATTATCATTTTTCCTCCAAAAATACTATTCAATCATAAGATATATTTTTTAATGATTATAAATTCTAAAATTTAGAAAATAAAAATTTAAAATATTTAATGAATATATTTAATATTTTACCGGGTATGTATGCTCACCGTACACAACAAATAACCCCAACGAGTTATTAATTGAGACCTGCCTTGATGATATTTGTACTCAATTGATAATTTTCGACACTACGATGAAAACATTTAAAACGAAAATATCATTTAAAATGCCTATATTAAGTAGCCGTAAAATTTAAAAGTTTTAGTATTAAATTTTTTAAGACTCGGTTGCTTTGTGATTTGGTAACTACATTATTAATTCTAATAACTGCATATATGTGTATGAAATGCGGATTATATTAAGAAATTGAAATTGAATTTTTAGTAAAACACTAAAACATAAAGAAAAGGCCCGGTTCTTGAATATAGTTTTCTGATCTGTAACACTATCATTAGCACAAGACACTCGAAATGTCAAGTATATGGTTTTTTTTTTTTGAGAGAGAGAGTCAATTGTATATAGGTAATAGGTTAACCTATGACGTAAGTGTAGTATTTTGCAAACTTGTAGTTGTAATTTAAGTCAAGTGGTGCACCATATGCCTAATCTACTTACCCAACCTGGTTAAAGGGTAAAGGCAGACCATCATTGATTTCTTTTCTTCTGTTTTATTTTTCCAACATTTATTTCAAATTTAAACAGGGAAAAAAGTGAACCATATGCGAATAATTATTTACACCGCACTATAGGTGGGATATATACTATTAATTGTAGCATAGCATGGTCCAATCCTACCTGTTGAAGTTAAAAACTAGTAGTATTGCCAAATGTGGCGGCACTTATTTTTGCCTCTTTCTGAGGCCAGATTGCAACAATAAAGAGAAAGGGAGTGTTGTTATGCCAAAAGCCATATACCCTAGCTAGTGTGAGTTTTTTTAAATCATAAATATCTTTTATGAAAAACAATCATACATAAATTGAATAAAGTGTTTCTTTTCAAGTTTAAATAATTAATAAGTTATATGCTCACAATTTGAATTTAAAATGATTAATTAAATTAGAATAACTTTGCATCTGTGTTTATCCACATACTTAATAATAATTATCAAAATAATTTGAATTAATAATCTTTATTTTGAATTTGACCTATTATTTATCATGTAAGAATTTGATTTCTCTTAATTTGACTAATAAGTTCTAACTCCGAAAAAAGGCAATTAATATCTAAACCCACACAAAGCTAGTGGAAGAAAAAGACTTGGTGCTAAAACCAAACACAAACAAGAACTATAACATGATAATTATAAGGAAGAAAGAGACGGGGAAACCACCAAAAAAACAAAACAAATAAAAGACACAAGAAGCTTGGTAATGTCCAGCCCTGCAGTGCCCCATAAGAGATAAATGAGAGAAAAAGAAAATATAAGTGGTGGGGAAGGGATAGAAAAGAGAGATAATATATATGAAAGATTATAATTAGTTAGGTCATCATCTCATGGAAACTATATTGGCACCATATAGATGGGTTATAAGGTGCTGGCATCATTGAAGTTGAATATTGAAAACACATGGAGCAGACGTCAAATTTAGGAGGTTGTCGTTCCTCTTTCGATTGAAACTCGCGAGACCAATTACAGGCACCAAGCCCACCAACACTAAATACAGGGTTCATGACTTGTCTCATGATCGATGTTAACAGCTCTAGTTTTTTTTTTTTTTTTTTTTCTTTCTTTCTTCTATGAACTTTCTTCCACCAAGGTGGTTGATTTTAATTTGCTCGATTTCAATTAATTGGGAAAAAGTTTTTCATCTTCTTGTTTTGTGGATCGATGTGTCTTCTCGTCACCCATCCAAAACAATTTCTAAAAGTTTTTATTTGCCCCCGCTTTTGTTGTAGTGTATTGGTCTTGGTCAATCTGCCCAACTGTCTTATCTGATAATTATGATGTAGGGTAATTTTGTTTTAATCTTTTTAATTGTTTATTAGTTTTTATTATAGTAGATTTTATTCATATTATTCTTTTTAATTTGAAGACAATTTTATTTGAAACACAATCAGACATTAAATATAGATATTTTTCTTAACAAGATTTTATATATATTTAGGAATTAATAAAAATATTAGCCAAAAAGAAAGGTAAAAGAAATTTAGAAAAAAAAATGAGAATTTATGATGGAAAAATTATTAAAGTTTAGTTTAAGAGTTTGCTTATCAATAAGCCTAGATAACTTTCTCATTATACTTTTTTCCTGAGCCTCGTTACAGCAAGTAAAGACCTCGTGAAGAAATTTGATTTTTGTGTTGAAATTTTTTAGAACTTTTGCTAATTCATGTTAGAAATTGATTTTCTCTATATAAGAGTGCAACAAGTTCATACACAAGAGTGAAACCCTAAGAAAGGATAAAGAGCTTGAAATTATAGATAGTGGGATGTGTAACTGGTGTGATCCATATATCTGGTGATTTAGGAGAAGTCAGCCTAGTTCAAGCATTTAGTTATTGAGAAATACTAACAACATTTATTTCTAACATGCACTTTGTACATGATTGACTGAAATATATTTAAAGTTATCAGAATTTTGAGGATTTCACTTCTAATTAAAGTAGGAGAAAAAATTATTAAATAAAAAGTAAGCTAAGACCCATTAAAATCAGTAATTTTTAATAAAATTTAACTAATGATAAATAATATTAAAAAAAAACTATCAAAAAGAGCACTGCTATTTGAACAATTTTTATAATGTTAATGTATTTAAATCAAATTTATGATTATTATTCTTAAATATTTATAATTTAAAATTTCAAGTGTATTTTTGTAGTTCTATTATAATATTTAGCTAGTTAAAAACGCAGCCTTAGATATTTTCTAACAAAAAAAAATGTTATATACATATTGTTGACTATAGTAGAGGATTGTGTCGTGGATAAGAGGAAGGAAATTAAAGAGGACAACAGTGTATATATTGACAAAGATAAAAAGAAAAAAGAAAAAAAGGAAGTGATTAATAAATATGGAGGAGGGCATAGCAAGGCAAGCTGTCATACGTGCATGTGATGTGGATTGTTTTGATTGATTAAGGTTCATTATTTCCATTGATCCCAGGCATGAGCGCTTGAGAAGGGGACGGTGAAGTGAATCTCTGTCCCCTCTTCTCTTCTTTGCAATGAATTTGTCTCTGCAGTTCCACTATGTATCTATCTCAATCACCTTCCCCAAATAGCTAATAATATCAACCCTAATATATATAATTCCAACATCATTTTTTTTTGAGATAAAATTCTAACCTCATCTTTGTTTTCCATTTATTTTTTTTTTAAAAATCTGATTTTTGTTGTATTTTATTTCTCCATCTATCTAGCTATCTGCATGCCATGATGAAATAGGAGTAGGATAAAATTACAATCAGCAATCCCTCAATGCACCGAATACCTAACTTTAATATATTAAATTAACATGCATATTCAGCAATACACACACACACACACATATATATATAAATTAACATAACGATTGAAAGCATTATTGATTGATTACCTTATTTCATGCATGTTTTATGTTAGAGAGCAAGATGGGCAAGCGCATGCATCTTATTAATTACAATAATATTTGAAATGATTTAAATATTTCAGGAAATATTATAAGTGATACAACAATTTTGCTATATTGAGATTTTTTTATTTAGATTTTTATTTCTTTTCACTTCAATTAGCTAATAAAAAAATAATGTTAGTAGTTCAGTTTTACTATCCATTATCTTAAGGTAATAATCAAATGATTAACAATAAATAAATAAATTTTACTATAAATTATGGTCAAAATGTATTTGGATTATTAAATATTTCATTTTTAATAACTTTTTCTTTAATTTTTAATTCTTTAACTATTGTTGTAAAAGTATTGGGTAAAAATAGGAGTAATTTTGTTTGAGATATCAAATTAAATTGCCAAAATTTATAAATTTCAACAAGTAGTTGATAAATTCTTGCCAAAATTTACTAGTTAATAAATATGTTTAGCTAATAAATATGTATGCTCACCTAAAATTACACAGGGCTACATATACACTACACCTAGTTAAGGGGAATAGATAACTTTTTCATTAAATATTAGTTACACACACCAAAAATACGCGTATTTAACTTTTTAATCATTAAATAAAAAAGATAATTAACTAACCTTCCACTGATATTTATATGTTAAATTAAAATAAAATATTTTTTACAGAAAATTAAAATAAACTCTTTTGACATTGATGAAAACTTTTAATTTATTTTTAGTCCTGAAAAAAATAAAATTCTAATTTAATCACTAAATACGTAAAAAGTATAACAATTTAATATTAAATTAATCCTTAAATATTATAATTTAAAAATAAAATAATATTACAAAACTTAACGACAAAACATAATTACCTTGTTTTTTATATGATTAGATCATAATTTTTACTCTTTAAAAAACTAAACTTTTATTTGTTTACATATTAAGAAACTAGACTAACAGTTTTTTTTTATGTCAATAAATATTAATTTCAAATTTATTCATTTTATTAACAGAAAATTCGAATTCATAACGTATCTTTTTATTTTTTTTATGGTGAAACTAATTTTATATCTCCTAAAATATCAGTACTAGTAGTATAGTTAGTTAATTAAGGCGATGAAAGAAGTGACGAGTGTGAGGGCGACACGTTTGTGTTAATTTGACAACTACAAGACAACAAAGGGAGGCAGTGCGTGGAGGGAGAGATGCTACGTTTCATTTGATGGCCATGGCCCTTTTGCTTTCTTTCTCTTCATTCATTATTTAGAGTTGCCTTGTGTTTTTGTATTTGTAATTGTATTGTTGGATGGGATATGTTTATAGAAATGAGGTTGATGTCAAAAGGAGTGACAAAACAATCCTCCACGCGTTGGAATGTTGTGTCCCATTGACGCCATTTCCATCCATCATTCATCCCTTTCAATTTATTAATCTGGGATATAAAATTGGTGGTGATTTTATAAAAAAGGAATTAGGAGAAATAGTGTATTCGATCCTTCTTACTAATAAAAAATAATAATCTACTAATTAACATTTAAATATAATTTTTCCTTTAAATGTTTAACGTAATTACATATTCAATATTCAAAATTCAAAATCACTTATTTTTCTGTTGTTTGCTTATAAAGAAAATAGAAGGAAAAAATTATTTATATATATAATACAAATATCCTTAAATTAGTACAAATATTCAAATAAGAGTAGATTAGTATTTTTAAAACACAAGATCATCTTTTTTTATTGGTTTCCGTCCAAATGAGTAGGAATAGCAAAAAGATGGAGCCCACCTACATTTTTATGTTTCTTTCCTCCTGTAAATAAAACCAAACGATGGAACAAATTATTTTTGGACTGTTTTCTTTCAGTCTAGAATCATTACACTACCATTTTCATGTTCCAAACGCTTGTGTGATGGTGTGATTTTGGTCCCAATTTTTTTAATTGTATCAAGAATTTAAATTTTCTCGTATTTACAATCTAGATTTTTTATCCTGATTCCATTTAATATCTGACATAATTAGTTAATATGAGAAACTGAAAATGACATAACACTAGTGTGTGTTTGCATTTCTGGTCCAAATTTAGATTTGGGTCAATCTCTATTTCCAAGAAACACTAATTACCCTATTTTTACAGTGAATGTATGTTGAATTTCGTGTTATTACATGTCAACGGGCAGAATTAAAATCACAGTTCCACAAATCTGTTTCTTTTTCAGTCCCACCACTTTTATTATAC
>PYAF01001793.1:282332-314454 GCA_007407185.1 Glycine tomentella
GGGAACAACTGGAACATAGAACTACTAAAGGGTTTAACCCTCCATCAGACTTATAGCTTTTCTCCACTCCGTCCTAAGACATACCGTCCGCCAATCTAAATCCCACTCCATTATGTCTTGTTTAACTACCTTTCCCCAGGTAAGTTTTGGTCGACCTCTACCTCTCTTTGTATCTAGCTCTTGGTAACATACTCTTGTTTTATTATACCACATCAATTAAAAAAAAATATGTAATTTTTTTATCCTTTTAAACATTTAACCTTATTACCCCGAAATATTAATCTCCAATCTGCAATCTCTCTCGTTCACGATGTATATCACAAACCTCTGTTATTGTTTTTGCTCTGCAATGGTGTTGATATAAATGGTGGGACATGAAAAGAGACAAGCATGTAGGACTGGTGATTTCAATCCCTAGGCAAAGCAAACACACCTTAAGTAAATATAATCTACTAGCTAAAAAATATAGTGTTTGGACTATAATTCTATAATAACCTAAAAATGTATTATAATGATATTGACTTAATTGTTGTGTTGACGATAATTGCAAATAAATTATTGTTTTACGGTGGCTAGCAATGAACAACAAAGACAATGTACTATCACTCTTTGCAAATTAATGACCTAAATATTAAGTAAAATCAAGATGGAAGGACTTGATTGTAAATGTGAGAAAAATTGAATATAACGTCATGCGATTGACAAATTGTACCAGATCTACTTTGGAGAGGAAGGAGGCAATTGTCCTCACCATTTTTTTTAATATAATATTTATCTGTAAAATTTAGTTTAAAAAATAAGTTATAATATGATTTTTATCCCACTAATTTATATATGTCAGTTTTGTCTCCACAATTAAAATATTATAGATTTGCCACTACTTGAACTATGTAGTTGAAGTTTAATCTCAGGTTGGTACATATAAATAAATATTTATTTAAAGATATTAATCTCTTAAATAAATTTTAATTTCTCGAAACATTAGTGTTTAATTTTTAGTTAAAAATATCAAATTCACTAAAAAAAAATGTGAGAAAAATTTAGGAAATTGATTGACATAATTATTCACAAAAACGTGAGAAAAAGTTAGTCTGATACATTGAATAGTGGAAAGATGATTATTCATTTTTGCTTCCCTATTTTGGGTGAATTTAATTGAGGATATGGGCAGGTACAATGAGATGGCAGTGCAGACACCAGAAAGGAAGATGAAGTCTAAAATGTGGACCAATCTGTGGGCATGATGGGAACAGTAGGTGCCACTGGCACTCTGGCACTGCCAGAATCACTAGCAAACCCAACTAAAACCCTCTCCCTTCTCTTCTCACTGTACCTTTATGGGTAGTTCTAGACTGGTACAATCCAACTGCAACAAGAAACTTCTTCAGAGAAGAACCAATTTTAAACGCATGTCTCCAAACGATTAATAAATGGCCGTGTCATCATGGTAAAAAGAATGAACAGCTTTATATCTGGAGCAGAAGAAAGTTACCTTTTCTTTATTAATTTGAAATTGAAATATTAGAATTAGAATATGTGTAGTTTAGTTTATTTAAATTAAATGTGAATTCATAAGGATTGTGAAATATTCTTTTTCCTGAGATTTTCAGGTTTTAAGTTGAGTTCTTGTAAAAAAGAAAGTTGAGTTTGTCATTTTGAAAAGGATTTTATTTAATTGTTAATTTTGAACCTGAGAATTAATGCACACGCATCTGGATTGCATGTGATAAATAATAATAATAATAATAATAATAATAATAATAATAATTTCCAAGACATTATATTATATCGAAAGTATTTGAAGCCATGTAAATATTTATTTTTTTTATTTTGTTATTGTAAAATTTATATAAATTTGCACAAAAACAGACCAATGGGTAAAATTGGACCGAGGAATCTGCGATGCATAAGATATTTAAGTCGATCTGTCCAAATGGCCCATTTGTCACTTTTACACACATGAATTTAATTGGATAAATATTTTTGCACTATAATTTAAGACAGTTGGGATATCCACTCTCCCTCTTTGATTTAGACACTCCCCTTTTTAATTTGTTTTCCAAGAATATCCTCTTTAAAAAAAATGATTGATATTTTACTTTCTAGCTTGAGAAACCACATATCAATTATTAAGTTTTTCCATCACTCTATTTCGATTTCACTTTGGAAAAAATTTGTGGGCACTTTTATCATCCTGAATTTCTTACTTAGGTGGCAGTCACTAGTGTGTCATCAAGGTGAGTTTCAAATTCGATCTCAATTTCTTGATGACATCCATTAATGTCTATGAAATAGTAATCCATAATTGCTATTACATAAAAGCTTGTGCTTTCTGTTGAGATTGAAGAAGGAAGTGTGAAGCTGATCAATGAATCAAGATAGAATGTGGGATAAAATTGGGCATGGCATGCCTAGGTTCATGTTTGGAATAATTTAACGTTATAGGAAATAATTGTTTGTTATAGAAACTTTCAAAAACTTGACAAAAATAAACAATTATTTCTCTAAAATAAAGTGAACCGAACATACATGTAGTCAAAATTTTCCATGCACAACTTGACATTCAAAGTGAATTGCGTAGCATAAGATGACATACATCATATATGGACTGGAAATAGCAAGCACGTGCACTGTAAAAGTAAAAACAGTGTCTTGAGATGTAAGGATTTTATGATTCTACAGCACCTGATATTTTCAGCTAAATCTGAAAATTGAGCTCAATGCATCTAAATATGATTCATTATGTAGAGGAAGCTTAAAACATAAAACACCTAAGACTATCAAACAAAAACCATCATACATGTTGTGCCTGCCATAATCTCCACTCTTCAAGCAGCAGCTACAAGCAAGTTTACTGATAATTGAAACTAAAGACTGAGGAGGATATTAGATGAGGTGTTAAATCTAGTTGAATTCACCAAATATGAATTTTGACCTCCATCACAATTTTATTTAGTTGACCATAGACAGTCAGTTTTTTTTAATATGCTGTCTCCATTAGAGTGCTAAGATTTGCTAAAGATTAGATCAGATTGGAGAAGCAGAAAAAAAAAATGTCATTGCAGTCTTTTGCTAGAAATTCAAATCTGAGCTACAAACAAATAATCTCAAGCATCCTTTTCCACCAAAAAAAAAAAGAGGTCTCTGTTCAAAGGCTCTCAAAGAACCGCACTTGGTCTTCAAATGTCACCCCGTGTCTGATTTTGCTTACTGATCCATGTTCTTCAACCTAAGATATTTTACAAGGTAATTATATATTATTATTTATGGGAAATTAGTTGATAAATTAAAGTTGGGTTTTCATGTAAAGTTTCCTTGTAAGTGGTGTGGTGCAAAACTTCAAACTAGTATGGGATTTAACAACAGGGGTAAAGCTATAAACAATGTTGCCAACATGGCATGAGTTATTCAATGTTTATACCAATACTAAATATGATATTGGTAAGCAATATTCTTATCCTTTCATTTATATTTTGTATAGATGTAAAGCTGAAAAAAGGCATAAGGATCAAAACGAGGGAAAATGACCCAGTTGCAATTCCTCTAAAGTGAATGGTACACTAAAACTCTGAAAGAGTAGATTGGAATCCAATCACCACTCATGAATAAAACTTGTAGTGAGAATTTTATTAACCAACGAGTCTAGTATTAGTAAACCATCCCACTCTCATTAATGGTTCTCAAAATGCAAATTCCTCTAAAAGCTACCCTCAACATTAAAGAAGCCTGTCCAATGAAATTAGCAATTGAAAAAAACGCAGTTTCGTACCCAATACTCAGGAGGCCGCATTTTTAAATTGTAGGTTGATGCCATACTCATACAATAAGCACCAGCATCATGAACGACCAGACAAGTACCCGGCAAAGTGAAACTCAGTTCAGATAGTGAAATCAAGTAGGAATTGTCATCATCATAGTTTAGTTCAGATATTTAAGGAAATATTTTTACCTTGGCTGGAGTTGGAAGTTGTCTATCTTTTCCTAAGAAATCTGCAGACTCACAGACAGGGCCAACAACATCAAACTTTGCTATCTCAGCATCTGGGGCAGGGGAAGCCAGTTCGATATGCTCCAACCAAACAATGACAGGTCATTCAATATTCAAGGAAAAGAAATTTCTGAATATAAAAAAGCACAACCAAGTGACATTTGAGTAACATCAGAAATGGACTCAAAATATGTTGTCTTTCAGAGGTATATCAACTCCCAAGCAGGAGGCAAAAGTACCTATACATTTATAACTTTCAAATGCATTACAATAATTTAGAATGTCAGGCTAAAAAAAACAAGAATATTTTTTCTTAGATTTGGCGCAGGAATGAGAAAGGGGGACATGGAGGATAGGATGCCAAATATATAATGTCAGGCGTATTTTCAGTTGATAGCATAACATGTTATATAATAGAGCCCGTCATGTTAAGATAAAAGCACATCATGCACATGAACTCAAAGGATCTAGAACCTTCATTGCTCTCCTACATAGTTCAAGAAGGAGGGAGGACCAGACCCCCAAACTTCAATGAAAAACATATGTTATATGTCTGCGTCGATATTGATGTATTGTGTCAACCAAAAAGAGGCAGTGTTTGGATAACTACCTGGTAAGCATCAAGAAGACTAGGACGGATAAGTTCAGCCATGCTTCCATCAATCACAATAAAGTTTTTAGATCCATTGGTTTGACACCTGTCACCCGGTTAACTAAGCAACAAGTGTTCGCAATGAGTGATCTTCCTGGTTCAATAATGAGATTAAGGCAACGGAAAAGAACAAGCTCCCATACCTATTTCAACCACAAGCATAAAATATTAAATTAGCAGGAATACTATGAACTGTATGATTAAGGAAAAAATATACTGCATCTTGCTTATGAAAAGCATTTAGATAAATAGTTGGTACAACATGTCTAAATTGTCCAAAAACGCTATGAAGATGTTCCTATACATGATTAAAACATATACAAATATAAATATGCACACATCTTTTCTCATTTACGTGAAAAGGCAAATAAATATCAGATGTGGAACTGAAATAAATAAATAAATACCACAAGAAATATCAAAGCAAATAATATATATTACATATTATGATATCAGATCAATACAATGAATATGAATTACCAACTAATCACAAATAGCAAGTGTTTACCTAAGATCTTTATCAGCCACTAGTAACTAGTGAAGGGCTGCTTGATTTTATGGAAATTCACCAGAAAACGGATAATTTATAGATACACCTCAAAAGATGGCAGTAATGTAGTCCCTCAAAAACTGAACACTACATTTATATAGTTTATGCAAGTGCGATAGTTCTCAAAGGGTAAGTTTTCCAGATGTCCCTGCATGTTACGATTTATGAGACATGCTGCATTTAACTATATATATATTGTAATATTAAGAATGCCCATTAATCATCCACTAGTGATTCCTTATTCTTATAAGGGATTGCAAACTTAATACATAATCAAATAAATTACGGGAAGATAAAATATCTGAGGTCAAGTCCTCACAGTGTCAATGAGATCTCTAGGTGTAGGAAGGACAGCACCGGAATGTTGATAATCTATCCCAATTCCACCACCAATATTTAAGTAATCAACTTCAAAACCCTGAGCTTGGATTTGGTCGATGTAGTTGACCATAATAATGGCAGCATCCCTGAAAATGTCAACCTGAAGAAAAAAAAAATAAAGCAACAATTCTTTCCACTTGGGTAAATATTATGAATCAACATATAAGGAAAAGTTATCCAGTGGAAAAATTGAGTCCATGATTGCTCTATAAAAGCATATACAATCAAGCAGGATAAAGTAGACACTAGACAGAAGAAAAGAACATCCCACTGTAACAAACCAATAAGAAAAAATAAACTTGGTGGGCAATAATAAAGCAATTATTGTGATGTTCAGTTCAGAGTTATCCCATACAGGATGAAATGGGAGTAGATGAAATAAGAAGAATCACATAAATATTTTGATAATATACCTTGGAAATTGTTGACCCAAGATGGCAGTGTGCCCCTACAAGCTTTAACTCATTAGGATGCTCCTTCACAGCATCTAGAAACCATTGCAACTTCTCATTTCTTAAGCCAAATTTGGAGTTTTTATTCCCTGTTGCAACATAATGGTGGACCTAAGCATAACAAAGATAAAATTTTGTTAGATAATTTCATTCTAATAAATATTATATGAAAATGAAGTTGAGAGCTGGAGATTTGGAGGCATTGAGTTGGGCCAAGATATAGCAGTCAGTCACAAGACAAGACTCACAACCAGTTAAAAAAGTTTTGGTAACAATGAAGGTCATGTTCTAGTCATGGTTAAAAAGGAATTGCAAAGAGGGAACTGTAACTAATGAAATGGGTTATATAACAATGGAAGAGAGAAAATAAGATAATAATAGAACCTGTTTCAATCATGTCAAGTCACATTCTGACATTCGCAACAAGCTTCAAAATTCAAAAGTACAAGTAGCCAAAATTTAATTTTGGTAGAAATAATACATTTAAGATTTATAGGAACCTTCTTTTGTATGTATTGTCACTTCAGTTGTTTATCAATTAGCCTTACTTAAAAAGACAATAACATCTTGGCTATTGAAGTTGTTAAAGGCCGTGAGTGATCACAAGTGGCATGTAAAACTTTGTAATTCATGAAGTAAACTCTAACAATATTATATACCTGTGGATCCACATCAGGATTAATCCGTAGTAAAACATTAACCCTATTTCAAGCAATTCTTGCAGCTGCTACGATGTTTCCAAGTCAAATTCACTATCAATGTTGACAAAAACACCTTTGGCAGCCAAGACCAAATCGTCCAAGAAAATACACAAATACACTAAATATCATTTTTTTTTTCAAGAAAATAAAAGAATTACTAAGAACCAGTTAAGATAAACGCCAAACAACATAATTTTGACTCAAAGCTAAGCAAGTTCCAGATGGCAGATTTGTATATATAAGAAACATATTAGGCGAGAGCAATCAGAGCATGCTCCCGTGAAAGAAGTCAATGGACGATCAAGATAAACTTCTCTCACCTCTCACTAGACATGCTCCCTTATTTAGAGTGGGAAGCATATTAAGTGAGAGACTAGAGTATGAAAGGAGCAACTCTTGGTCATAAAATCTAAATGAATGATCAAAATTAGATTTAAGTAAAACAATCTTAACCATCACGCTCTCACAGGATACACTCCTATAATAAGCCGTGCATAAAGGATCTTAGAAAACCACAAATAGATTCATACATGTAGACACATTCAAGGGTTAGGTGAAATTCAACCTTGTGGGATCAAACCCAGCATGAAGAGCCAATCTAAACTCAATCCTACTAACAAGCACAGCACCACAACCCAACTACCTCAAATCCTCCAGAATCTTCAAATTATTGTTGGCCTTGATGGCATAACCAATTATAGACCTCAAACCCTCCAAGGCGTCCTTATAAGCTTCCACATTTCTAGCAATCTGAGGCTTACTGTACAAGTAGAAATGTCTTCTTTCAACAGAATCCATAATTTCATGCACTTTAAGGCCTTCAAATACAAAAACCCATCTTCACTCTTGGTGAAACAGTGCCGAAAACGAGTCTTGGTATCGGAGTCACGAAGTGAGGGGTTAGCAGTGATCTTCTGGGAGTGAACCGCTCTAAGAACCCGCGGTTTAATAGTAGCTTTCGCCTTTCAGTGGTAGAATTAGGTTTTGAGGGAAAGGCTTTTGGTTCAAAGGGTGGTTAATAAAAGTTTTGGAAAAGGAAAGAGGATTATAAAGGATGTGTGAGGCTGCCATGGAAGTGGCAATGATATTCCTGAAAACCAACTGAACCTATTAATCTCAGTTATCTAATATCTACCATTTCTGCAATAAATAAAAAGAAAAATTATTCAAAGCAATGAAAGCATTAACATTTTCTTTTACAGAGGTTGCTTGAGTGTGATGGGGCAAAAGCAATAACATGACAAAAATGAAAGTAAGACCAGATAACAAAGGAGGGACAATGTGAAAACAAAGGGTGTCCTACAAACATTTGGAAATGACTAAAAGAAGTAACATTGGTTTGATACACAGTAGCAGAAGCAAATATCAAAAATTGAAACAGCATTGAATTTGAAAGTGATCAATTAATTCAACAAGAGAGAGCTTACCAGAAGAGAAAAACAGGAACATGTGCAAGCCCCAGAGATCAACTTCAACCTCGTGAGATAGTTGTCATTTGATTTCTCAAGGCGTTTTTGTCATTTGTTTTTGAAATTTGAAACATCTCAATTGATATTAATTATTCGGTGAAACCTGTCAAGTTATTATTTTTTGAAATCTGCTTATATAATTATATATACATATATATAAAACATATATGATGTGATTTTTTGAAAGAGCTTCAAGCTAAACGTGGTACATGAAATTAGAGTATTGGACTGGACCAATTTTTTTATGTGTATTTCACCCTCGGGCTAAACTGGTGTGGTTGGTAAAAATATTATTATAGGTTTTTTTTAAAAAATGATTGCAGTAATAGGAGCATAATAAGTAATACTCATTATGCTCTAGTATAAATTCACGATTGAGTTTAACTTATTATACTTATTATTATAGGTTTTGAGAAAAATGACTGCAAGAAGTAATTTTTCCTAATATATTAAAAAAAATTCTTGGAGTATTCAAAGAGAAGAAGAAAAAAAATGCTCTAATATAAATTCACGATTGAGTTTAACTTTGACACGTCTCACAATTAAAATGAATTATTATATATTAAAATGGATTCCATCCAAGTTTAAAACAAGTGACCTACGTGGTTTTTCACGAAGATAAAAAGACATGTGAAAAGTTTGTATTTGTAATGATGAGGGAGAGAGATGTCATATGGGCATATGATTGCACAGCCATGTCTTTCGCTTGTTTCAGTTACCATCAGCATTAGACTCGCGACTTGTTTGTGTTGTGGATCATAATCAAATAACATTATTCACAATGCAAAATCTGCACTCGGCTCTCATCTCTCACTCCAAAACTTCTCCAATCTTCCTCCTCTACTACTCTCCCCTTGTTGTATTTCTCTTTTCTTCACACAACAACACCATCCATAAATAAAATGGCTTTCATGAGGCTTGGATCAAAATCTGATGCATTTCATCGTGAGGGCCAAACATGGTACAATTTTCTTTTTTTTCTTTTTATCAAAATCAAACCAATATGTATGTATATTGCTCCAATGGGTTTGTGAAACTTGTGGTAGAGAATCATAATGATTTTGTTTTTTAATTCTTTAGTCTAAAAGTTTTTTCAGTTTCATGTGTGATGTCATATAATTTTAATTTACAAATCTTAAGCGTATTCATAAATCACATCATCATGTGTGGTACAACTTCATGCCCAACAGAGAGGAAATTAAAAGTGGTGCATGTCATGCTAGAAGCATATATTATTATCCTATTTACTTGGATAAAAGGGAAACAAAACAATTGGGAAAATGTCAATTGTTGTTGATCTTTCCAGACATAAAGGTGCAAATGCCCCAACCCCCCCCCCCCAAAAAAAAAAAAAAAAAAAAAAAAAAAAAGAGAAAATGGGAGATTAATAGCTAAGATGGATGAGAGTTCAAGGTGTAATGTTTTCCAATGATTCAATTCTCATGACATTGCATTATAATCTAGGACTGATATATATGGTCCTGCATTCTCTACTGTGCTGTTCAGTTCTTTGGTAACTGATTTTACTGTGTAAAAAATGATTGCAAAAATACAGAATAAGCATCAAACAACTTATCTTTATAGAATTGTAGTATATTCAACCTTTATATCTAGAATTTTCCCCCTCCCTACTCAAGCATTTACACTCTTGTGAGGGCCAATGCTTTTTAATACTGAACCACTGATTTAATTGTTAAATTTAATTTTTCCTTTATGTCCAGGAATTGCACAACCGGACTTCAAAGTGATGTTACTGTTAAAGTAGGCGAAACATCATTTTTTCTCCACAAGGTGCATGCATGAATTGAGCTTTTGTTGAAAATGATTTTTTGATGTATACTATCTTTTTAGGACTTTACCATTATTATTAGTAACAAGTGCTAACCTCAACTATGCATTCAAGCTCATGGTGGACCTTGGTTTATTTCTGTATTTATGATCTTGATGATGCAGTTCCCATTGCTTTCCAGAAGTGGATTACTGAAGAAACTCATTGCTGACTTCACAAACGAGGAAGGATCAAACTGTGTTTTGCAACTTGATGATGTGCCAGGTGGAGACAAAACATTCGAGCTCGTGACCAAGTTTTGCTACGGTGTTAAAATAGAAGTCACAGCATCAAATGTAGTTAGTCTAAGATGTGCAGCAGAGCACCTACAAATGAATGAAACTTATGGTGAAGGGAACCTAATAGCAAGGACTGAGGCCTTTCTCAATGAAGTTTTCAGCAATTGGTCAGACTCTATAAAAGCTCTTCAAACATGTGAGGAAGTTAAATCTTGTGCAGAAGAGTTGCACATTGTTTCTAGAGGCATTGATTCCTTGGCCGCCAAGGCATGTTCTAACCCAAACATGTCCAATAGATATGTGGAAGGACAAGATTGCTCCAAGAACTCAGCTCAAGACCCTGCCTTATGGAATGGAATTTCTTCCGAGAATAAATCACCACCTCTGGGTGATGATTGGTGGTACGACGATTTGTCTTCGTTAAGCTTACCCTTATATAAAAGAGTTATTTTATCCATTGAAGCAAAGGGCATGAAACCTGAGAATGTTGCTGGATCCCTCATATATTATATTAGGAGGTTTATCCCCATGATGAATAGGCAAACAAGCTTCAATGATAAAAATAGTGCCAATCAAGGTACAACCACTAATAGTCCAATTTCTGAAGCAGATCAAAGGGTATTGCTGGAAGAAATTATGGGCTTGCTTCCTAACAAGAAAGGGGTCACACCCTCCAAGCATCTGCTCAGGTTGCTCCGCACAGCCACAATATTACACGCAAGTCCATCAAGCATAGAAAACTTGGAGAAAAGAATTGGATCACAACTTGACCAAGCTGAGCTTGTGGATCTTCTCATTCCAAATGTGGGGTACTCGGTTGAGACTCTCTATGATATAGACTGCATTCAAAGGATTATTGATCACTTTATGTCCATATACCAAGCTGCAACTGCATCAACTTCTCCATGCATAATTGAAGAGGGACCGTTGATAGCTGGAACTGATGCACTTGCACCTATGACAATGGTGGCAAATTTGATAGATGCATATCTTGCTGAGGTGGCTGTAGATGTTAATTTGAAGTTGCCTAAGTTTCAGGCCCTTGCTTCTGCAATTCCAGGTTATGCTAGGCCATTGGATGATGCTTTATATCATGCAATAGATGTGTACCTTAAGGTAAGATCATAAAAGTTATTTTCTCTACATTCTAGTTAACTGCATGTTGTAACATATAATTGTTTTCATTAAAAGAAGGCCCTAAAATACCCCTAATATACAGTAAAATTTCTGAAGAATTTGATAGTTCTGGTTTAAAGTTAAGAATTAATTATTTTAAAGTTATCATTCTCTTAATCACAGCTAAATAGAGCAAGAAGATAAGATTTCCACTTACTTATATGCATCTTTCAGTGATCACTAGAAAGAGAAGAGATGATTCAGTACCTAACAAAGTTTATTAGTTGAAATGGAAGAAAAAATAATGAAAGGAACTATAAGTTTCTATAATTTAGTGACAAAACCTCACAATCAATTACAAGGACAACACTATTGTTTTGTTTCTTGTGTCTCAATTGATAATTTTAATTTGACACATTTATGACAAGTACAGGCACATCCTTGGCTCATTGATTCAGAAAGGGAGCAATTTTGTAGACTCATGAACTGCCAAAAGCTCTCATTGGAAGCAAGCACTCATGCAGCACAAAATGAAAGATTACCACTCAGAGTGATTGTGCAGGTCCTCTTTTTCGAACAACTTCGACTCCGAACATCAATCTCTAGCTGGTTGTATGTTTCAGCCAATATTGAGAACTCAAAAAACCAGAGTGGAAATCTTGGCCTTCCAAGGGGTAATGGCAGTGGTCAACTAGACCCTTCACAAGGTGCTGAAAACTTGAGGGACCTTGTCTCAGAGCTAAAGAAGGAATGTTCATGCATAAGGAGTGAGATTCAGAAGCTGGCTAAGACAAAGAAAAGTTGGAGCATTATCCCAAAAATCTTTTGCAGAAAAAATTCCTAGTGTTTCATTAATCCAATAGAACCAAATGGTGGCAATATAAGCATACTAGTGTCCACTATATATGAATGGAAAACCAATTCACTAAATTGTTAAGGTTCACTAAACATCATATAGCTCAGGTGTGGAAATCATGTTCAACTACATCTTCTATTTTTCCTTTAAATTGAACGCAGTAGTGACTTTTGAGCTGACAATCGAATGATAGGTAATGGTCACAGGTTACAGAAAAAAAGGGGTGATAAATATTTTATTGTGCAGGATGTTATTTGTGCACCAGAGTTTTGACTTCAATGCCAAAAAAATATCAGATTAATAATTTGGTAAATAATTTTTTTGGAAATTAACTATTGTTTGTGTTATTTTTTGCAATGTTGTCAGCTGAATGAAGAATCTTAGTATCTGAATGAATCAATTGACAGTAAAACAATGATTCTTATGATCAAGCAATTTCACTAAAGAAAGGATTTTATTCCTCATCCTAAAGTTCCTTTAGAAAGTAAATACTACGAGAATTATCTGAATTTGAGAAGAGTAAATGGAATGAAAAGTAACGGTATGAAAATGTAAATAAAAAGTTATAAAGAAAAGTTGTAAATAGTATTTTTAACTGCTGAGAAGTGAAGGACGAAAAGTTAAAGATGAATGTTATTGATAGTTAGATGTCTATTATATGCTGCACAACTTGGTATTAATAAGCCTAAATGAATTATACTACTAACTACATTATCTACCCTTCAATTCATCCTATTTTTGAAAAGAAAAAGAAGATAATAGCTTTTTTTTTATGAGGAAATATAATAATAGTTAATAACCATATTATTGATATTTTGTTAACTAATTACATATACAACTTTTCTAGACTTTATTTGTCGTCCGAACAATAAACCAAAAGGTTAAGATAAAATATATATATATATATATATATATATATAATTTTTTGAAATTATTTCTCCATATCAGCTAGGCTAGAAATGGACAGTTAGTCCTGATTAAAATTAAAATAAAATAAAAAAATAATTTTTAAATTCAAATATATAGAGACCTTTTACTCGATAATTACTTTGTATGTATTTAACATGCCATAATTATGTATCATTATGTTATATTTTGTAAAATCTATTATAATTTTCTTAAAAGTATAACTTAATGGATTACATTCTTTTTACAGGCATAATTAGGGTGCACATTGGATCAAATAGACATATAAACTTGACCAATTCGACCAAATCAAAACTTTAAAACTGAATTGAATTGGATAAAAAATCTACAAACTCCCCCCCCCCCCCCCCCCCCCCCCCCCCCCCTCTTTTATTTTTATATATTTTAATTTTCTTAATAGCATATTTTCATGACGGGACTGGAGCATGTGATCAAAATCAATTTAAATTTAACAAGATTGATTTGATTTGGATTGAACTCTAAAAATTATTGAAAATCATTCTAATTTAATCCAAGCTCACTCAATTGATTTAATTGTTTTTTTTCAAGCCCAACCAATCTGTGTCGTGATGGTCCGTTAACAACTAAATATAATGAGCTACAATTTGCATCTACATACTAATTAACGTACAAGTGGTTTAGACAATTATTTAATGTGACTTTTCTTTTTAAAGCTGGACTTGACATTTTTAGAGTTTTATGTAAGAATCGTACTACTGATTTCGCCTGTCTTGTTTTGTTTCCAAGACATTCATTTGGTTTTCTTCAACGTCCCAAAGGAATGTTCCATGTCATTCTATTCTATAATGACTTGTACTACCTGTTCAAGGGTTAGTTGTGTAAATGAGAGTTTTTTTTTTAAATAAAAAAAATGAAGCATGTATATTTTAAGTTTTGAACATGATTTTTGTTGAACTTGTTTTTATGGCTTGTTTTCTACTTTTATAATTTTATTTACTCATTTGATTGTTTAATTAATAATTAATGTCTCATACATTATTCAATCATAAATTTTCATTTGAATTTACCTTAAAAGTTTTTTTTATCTACAAGAATTAAACATGGTATCAAGATTTACAATATTTACACATCTTTTTAAACCAATTGAGTTAGACCTTTTTGATACCTCAATAAAAGTTTTAATTTGGATTTCAATTCTAAAATTGATTTACAAAAAAATCACCTAATCTCATTTTCCATATACCAATAATTCAATATTCTTTTACTGAATGGAGATATCCCTTAATCAAAAGTTAAAGACTAATCCTTGTGATGCTTAAATCCATTTGAAGAGTTGCTTTTTCCAATACTTTTTCTTCCCGATTTAAAATGCATTTGAAATTGGGTACAACGATGATTTTTCTTTGAGATTAGTTTTTATATGTTCTCAATATAAAGAGTTTAGGATAATTAATTAAAAACTATCTTAAGGATGATTTTAAAATAATTATTATAAAATTTGATGATGTTTTTATATCTGTAAGAATTGAATACAATATCAAAAAGTTGTTCAACCAATTGAGTTAGATTTCTTGTTACAAAAATTAATGATGTTGCTATATATGACAATTAAATAATAATATAAAAACTCTTTTTACACTGTCACATTCTAATTAATTTTTTTTTCTTTTTTTTACAACAACAATAAAAGTTTAATAGATTAACATATTGAGAAAAATGATACACTTAAAATTTACTGTCATCATAATAAGTTCACCACAAATCAAGACATGTCTTTTCATCCAAAAAATAAAGATTATGGTTCTATTAACAAAAAGGGATAAATGACAGAAGAAAAGAAGGAATAATTCTGACATTATTAGAAAATTGCATTTGCAGATTCAAAAGCTTCTTAATTTCTTCATATGGTGAAGCATGTAGATAAGATAGACTTTTGATGTTGATAACTGCCTTATCCATCACACAGTAACATTGATCAAGAAGTGTCCTATGTAGGATGAAAGTTTGACAATGTTATGCATGCCACGGCCAGTCCTTTTTTAACTTGAGAAACTGAATGCAAGCCATAACATACAGACCATGTTACCTAACATGAAAATAGTCCTTGAAAGGTGCTCCACAGGTTAGTGGTCCAAAGATGTGGATGTTTGCCCAAACTAGCACTGCATAACACACAGTAAACCTTTTTATTCTTTAGTCATTAACCAATACTGGATTTCTAAATTACAAGACAAGTTGACTGATATATGGAGAAACAACAACTTCCCTCTCTGACCCTCACTTTTTCCCATTTTCACACTTTTTTATAAATAAGTTCAATATGAGCTCTACCTCATCAAGTTTAGTATTCAAGTTTAGTATTGGATGAGAAAATATAAGGTTGATCTAGTGATTGCAAAAGAGTGAAGGGAGAGAGGAGAGATCGCGACTTCAAATCCTTTCAACTAACATTTCTAATAAAACTATCAAACTAACATTTGCCGATAAAAAAAAAAAAAAAGTCTAGTATTCTCTTTTTCTTAATTCAAGCATTTTAGGGTAAAATGTTTAAAAGGAAGAAAAAGGGGTACTGCATGGGAACTTTATCCTGTGGATAATTTTGTCAATGCCTCCAATCTTCTTTGATAGATCACAATGAAAATATTTTCTCTAGTTCCCTACATGCTGTAGCTAAGTACTAGGAATTTCTAAAAGGAATTGCCAAAGGGGCTTGTAATCTTACCTAGGTGGTAGCTGTGTTTCCTTCAGTTCCCTCTTTGCCATGCCATCCATGTTTCAGCCAATATTACAAAGCAATGCATCGTATATGATGACTCTGCAACCACTTAAAGCTTCTCGAATTATCTCCAAACCAAACAGATCCCAAACTGTACGATGCAGTTCTTTCAACCACTGGCAATTTGATGGATGATACATGGACCAACCATGGCTATCATATTGTCCTCAGATCCATGCATGTGGCTCATGATCCCTTAACTTAGGCCTACATGCATATGGCCCCTCGTATAGTTTGAACTTTGAACCCCACCATACCGCTCTGTAACACATGGCAATGTCACATTTGTTTAGCAACTGAGGGGTCCACAAGCTGAAATATCATATGTGCATGATGTGGTAAACAGCATCTACCTTAGCATTTCCTATACTTTGGAGTTAAATTTTGGTGAGTAGTTCACAAAATGCAGTCTCTTTTGTCCAACTAAGTGAGGGAATGCAGCCCAACCAGACATTGCACTTGCATTCAAGAATTGGTTGTTTGTGGGGTCAGTTTTTTTATGTCTTCTTTTTATTGTGTCTGTATAACAAGTGAGAATTGATGCTATTTTATAAAATTATGGTGACACCATAAAAAAACGGAAGCAATTATTTGTTACTTTCCTCCTACCGTGATTTGTTAATCAATTATGTTAGAAGTGAATCTAAGCCAACATGTTTTAATCAATTGTGCTAGAATTGAACTAAATAGAATTGATTCTATTTCATAAAGTCATGGTAACACCATGAAAAAGTCGAAACAACTATTTATTGCTTCACTCCTACCGCGATATTTTAATCATGTTAAGAAGTGAATTTAAACCGAACGTGCTATTTGGCTGGCCAAGACTTAATTAAACTCTAAACCAGCTACATTAAGAACATATCCGTTACATAAATTGGTCCAGTTCTTAATTATTAACACTTTATTTAAGTTGGACTATAGTCTGTTGACTCTGTTCACTACCCCCATCAAGTCATGTATTTTAAGTGGTTCTGCGTTTGCTACTTTGCTCGGCCAATAACATACTAGAGGTTTCCATAAAGGCATTAGAATATAGAGTCAAAAAGTACATTAAATACCATTTAAAATTAAAATTAGTTGAAGTAGGTAGAGTAATAAGTTGAGAAGCCCCTAATACTTACAACTTAAAAAGGAAATCAGTTTCACAAGGGAACAAAGTAATTTCACATATCCAGGTCAATCCCAGTACTTTACAAAAGAAATTTCTTTTCTTTTTCTTTTAAAGTAAAAACAAAACAGAATACTGATATTCCACACTAACTTCTTCCACCTCCAAAATTCTATCTAGTGTCATCTTCCGTGCCCTTGAAGCAAATTCAGCTACCTCGAGATGTCATACTCTTCAGGGTAAGTGAGTTGTTGCTCTATCTGCCAGCTCAACTTAGAAGCAACACTTTCATGACACGGAACGTAATCCTGAGTTAAACATAAAACATATCATTTTGTGCTTAATTCTGCAGAGAAAAAAGTGGTTACATTACATAAACAATTATCTTTTATGATAGAAAGTGCTAATTACTACCTAATTAGTGTTGGTTGGTGGATGTCATCCTATGAAAATTACCTCCAATTTCTTTACTAACTCTTTTGATGTTGGTGCTGACACAATAATGTGGCGGGCATTAGGACTAATAAATCCCTCCTCTACAGCTTTGTCAATAAATGATAGCAATGAATTGAAGTATCCATCAACATTTACTAATCCCACCTGCAAGTTGTGAAGTGTTAAAATCTAGTTAGGCTAAAAAGCACAGGGAACCTCCACAGAATAAAAATAATAATTAATACTAACATAAGTCCCCAACAAAATGGTACAAGTCAATTACCGGTTTGTCATGGATCCCAAGTTGAGCCCAGGTTATGACTTCAAGAAGCTCCTCTAGAGTCCCATAACCACCTGCATGTAGGTAACTTGCATTAGTTTATCAATAATTTAATGCAAAAGCATAAGATAAGCCACCCATGATTGAGATGGTAACAGTGGAAAGAGAAACTGGAATTTATTTCAACTATGTGAGAACCATGTTTCACTGTTTGGTTTCATTTCAACCGTGTTGTGTTGTCTTTTTCTCCACAAGTTTGGGATTTAACTATTCCATGTTGGGGTGCATGTAAGTAATGTTTACTATTTAGTACTACACAGGGTTTGTGTAAAAAAAAATGCCACTATGAATGTTACAGCATGAAGTGAGAGGTCGTTAAGGACATCTATTGGTTTTGTCTTCACACAATCCCTCTTATTTACGCTATATTTGGTAGGAAAAAAAATGAAAGAGGAAAGAAAATTTTAAAATTTAAATTGAAGGAAAAGTAGAAGAAAAGAAATTTTAAATTTTTGTTTTTTCAAGTCCACTTATCGTCTGATTTTCTTTATATTTTTTCTTCAATCAAACAGAAAAAAATATCGTTGTTATACGTGCTTTTTCCCCACTTTTCACTCCTTCCAAATAGACCCTAACTCTTGGAACTTAGGGAATCCACTTTCATACGAGGGATCCCAAGATAGAGAGTGATTGACAGCTTTGTCTTTGCATGCCTCCTCTATCTGCTAATTTTTCAGCACTTAATTACTCTCAGAATGATAACTACTAAGAAATGATAAAAGTCTTTGAAAAGGGTAAGGCACTATTTCATGTCAGGTACAGGTGCTAGTTGGAAACGTTATCTTGTGATAGTTCTTCTTTTGCTTTACTTTCCCTTCACTATCAAATGCAGCAAGTTTGGTACAAAAACACGTCATGGTTCCAAGGAAAGTAGAGGCAAAAAATAGTATTCAACCAGAACCACAATTTCTCAGAGCCGCAGAAGTTTTGAAATTTTAGCCACAGATGCTAAGGGCTCAGAGAAGGTCAGGATCACATACTTCTGAAGGGTCGCTCTCTAATCATCATAGCATTGGGATGGATGTATGAATTATGAAGGAAAAGTCATAAACAGGCTTTGCAGTACTGTCAAATTTAATTAATAGCATAAAAATCTCACTGGTTTATTCGATACTTACTCCTTTAAATTGCAAAATCACTGTCCAATTGTGCATACTCAAAAGTAGATGAATAGTCCACATTATTATTACGTAAGACTTCAAAACCATACATACACAAGTACATAAATAGTTAATGCCTAGTCAAAATCCATGGTTAGGCGTGGTAAGTAAACCTTTTAATAATGTTTAACAAAGTGAAAAACCAGTTTGTTGAATGCTGAATAAGAAAATAGCACAGGGAGATCGATGGGAATAATATTATATTCAACTATTTATTCTCAAAAGAATAAAATGGTCAATGGTACATGATAAAACTAGAAAGCTTCAAGCACCTTTGATGTTTCTACTTTTTCTAATGCAACCAAGTATTCTCAGTTTCCTGCTAACCTGGTAAGGCAATAAAGGCATCTGAATGCTTAGCCATCTCTGCCTTCCTTTGGTGCATATCAGCTACAGCTTTTACTTCTCCCACTGTTTCACCAGTTAGCTGCAAAAGGAACCATTGCACAGGAGATAGAACAGAAAATAAGATAAAAAAAAAAAAGTAGAGAGAGAATGAGCATGCTATACAGACATCAATAATTTATAATTCAAGAGATTGAAACTAAAAAACAAAAACAATATCAAAAAAGGAAAAGTTCTAGCCAATGAAGGAAAACCAGAACAGGGAAGAGCTGCTGAACATATAAAGATCTCATTTGCAAAAGAAAAACACATATAAACCAGATTATCCAAACCTTAAAACAACAAAACTGTGATACACTAGACTTTGAAATTGGCAATATGCATATATATAAGAACCAGAGAGCAATGAAGGCTTAACTGAAAACAAAGAAACTGCAGAAAGACGAAGGAATAACCAGTGGGAATACATAAATAGAATATAGAAGCAATGGGGAAAGTGGAGAAATTAAAGAAAATAAGAAAGAACAAAATCAAAATTTAAAGGTCGATCTTTGATGAAGAGAAACAAGTTAAAAAAAAAAAAATACAACTTGCTAAATTTTATTATAGAAGAAAAAAAAAAACTAGAAGCTTTTTCTGCTGGCTGAAGCAGACATACCTCTCGAGGCATGAGTGTCTTGGGAATAACTCTGCAAGAGACAATAACATTGCAAATAGTGTCAATGGAGAGAAAGAGACCAGCACAAGCACACAATTGGCTCTGATTTCTTGACCCTCCTCCTTTCTCCCAAAATCTTTGGGAGAAAAATAGAGAGAAAGAGAAAACTTTACCAAAAAGAAAAAAGGGTGTGAGAAAAAGAGTGATACCCTAAGACATGCCTACCACCATCATGAACAGCTTGGGAAACCAAACCCATCAAACCAATGCTTCCTCCTCCATAGACCAGATCAATGTTCCTTGAGACCTTCAAAAACCATTAACAACCACATCAAACAACCTAGAAAGACTATGATAACAGAAAAAAAATAAGAGTCCATGATAATATGATGCCAAAAACACAAAAGCAAAAATGATGATCCATTTGGAAAAAAGAAAAGGGCACTGAATATTATTCTCCAAAGCTCAATCAGCAGCAAGCACTTGTAAAGTCCATGCCAAGTGTTCAGTTCAGAGCTACTGAGCTTACAAACAAACAAAAATGGATACTTTTTTTATGATTTTAAGTTCAGAAAGCTGAAAGGAGCCATAGATATCTAAAAACATGAGAACAAAAATTGGGCACGGTAATGAGTGGCCCTTTCTTTCTCAGAATGATTTTGGTCTTTTTGCTTGTGAGTAATGATGAAAAACGGAAAAAAATGCAAAAAAATTGCATTAAATAGAAGCTAGACACTAACTCAACCAAAAGAAAAAGAAACGTAGTTTCAAGGAAATCAATGTAAAAATTTCAATTTTTCGAAGGCCGTGAACAAGTTACAACATACAAAACACGTCATGAACACAACGAACTTACCCAAATCAAATTGACAATGGAACCAGACCGTTCAAGACGTCATATATGATAAAGTTTAAACATTTCCACCTAATCCATTAATTCAGCTCATGTATATTGTATTAAGAAAAACATGGCACAAAAAAAAAAAATTATAAAACCCCCAATAAAACAGAAGGGTTACATACATACCCTTTATTCCAAAAAAAAAAAAAAAAGAAAGAAAGAAAAGCATAAAAGCATAATGGAAGATGTGTGTTTATATACCAATTCATTGCCAAGTTCAATGGCAGCATCTTGGTAGCTTCTCTTTTTGCCAGGGCTACTCCCACAGAAGACACAAACCCTCTTGAACTTTGACACCCTTATCTCAGCGTGTGTCTCCATTTGTTTTTTTGATGTAACAAGTTTAGTAATAATAGTACTACTACGCTACCTAGTTTATATATATTCACACACTGTGTTGTTAGTGCTTATGTACTGCAAGCAATGCTTTCACAAATTGAGGTGCTTTTTTTCTATTTGCTACCTTCCCTTGTGTTGAAGAAAAATCTTAATCATCCATCCATGATCCATCATCCATCATCCATGTGTCATCATCAACATAACATTCATTCAACTACACACTCACTCGTTCTTCTTCACTCTAGTTCTAATTTGTGAATGGGGTTTTGTATATATAGAGAGAATATAGAAGAGCACCACACTACCCGACACCACACCATTGGGGGGTCGCACGTGAGTGGTGCCTTGGTAGCACGCGCGGATTACTGTTGTTGTTGTGCGGTCCCAACCTACCTACGGGCCTTGTGTTCTGTTTCTGTTCTGCCTAATCAACATTGTCACAAACATTCTTCCAATAACAAACAACATTACGTGTAGTGTAATCATCACGTTTTTTTCCTAAAACATCACCTACAGCACCTCAATTGGATTCCTAAACAACCTTAATTACAATGTTGGACTTATTATTATATCTTGAATAATTGTATTGACATGTGATTCTTCCGGAAAAAATAAATGTATTGTATTGACATGTGTACATTCTTGTTCAATTTAGTTCTTCAAAATTCTATATATTTCATACTATATGCACTGGTTAAGAAATTAAGAAAGTAAAAGAGAGAGAAAATTGAGATGTGGAAAAATATGCGTCCCTAGGATTTTTAAATGCTTTTTCACATGATTTCTAAGAAAATATTTTTCTCTGTTACGCTATGTTTGGTAGAAAGTCTTGTTTGTTACTTTATATTCTTGAGAGAAACAAGTTTTAACGAGGTGAGACTCAAAAATGCTGCAAAGTTGGTTGTAAATTATGATTGTGTCTTTTTGTCCCTTTAGACATTCATGTGTCTCCATAAAAGTATTTACTTAAAAAAAATTATTGCATAATCCTTGGTTTTTAAAGTAATTTCATATCTTTATAATATTATTTAAAAATATTAGTCACACTTTCTTTAACACTTTTTTTAAGAATCATATTATATTTGATCAAACTAACTGAAAAGTTAACTTGTAGTTAAAAGTTACCAAAAAATTGAAACATTGAACTATAAATATTTAATAAAATTATATGTTGAAGTAATTAAAAAATGTACAATTAAATAAAGGATAAAAATAAAAAGTTTACTAAAAAAAGAAAATCTAATAAATATTTAAGAACAAAAAGTAATATTAATAACTAAAAGTTGGCATTTCAAAAAATACTATAAGTTATTAAAAATAATTATTTATCAGACAGTCAAATAAACTTTTTAATTAACAAAAAAATTAAAAACTAACTGAAATATATTGTCAAACACACTCAAAGTATTTATGATTGATTATAATTTATTGAAAATTACAATTTTTGTAGTTTTGCTTCTCATTTATGTTAAATGAAAAGTGAAACCTATCAAAATTTATAATTTTTTAATAATTTCTAACCAATCTTAAACTAAACAACAAAATATATCACTTTATTTATACTTTATTTCCCTGTTTTTTCAAATTATTTCTCTTATATTTTCATCTAATGTATTTCCCTTTTTGTCTCTGTTCTTTTATGTTACATATGCGTCTCTTACGTACTTCTATATTATAGAAAAATTCCAATCAAAAGATGTTGGATAAAGAGTGTTATTTTACCTTTTGAAGAGGTTAATGTAACCCATGTGTTTCACAAAACTAATTAAAAAATTGAATTATAATTGAAAACTTTTAAGTTAGCTTATTAAATCATAAGTATTTAATAAAATTAGTTGTTAAAATAGTTGATAATATAAATAAAATATTTAAAAAGGGTAATAAGAAAATAGAATAAATATTTTAAGGATAAAAAGAATAAAATATAAAAATTACTTAAAAAAATTTGTTTACCAATCAGACAAATAAATTTTTTAGTTAATAAAAAAATTAAAAACTAGTTAAAATAACTTACCGAAAATAGCCTAATTGTATTTTTAAACCTTATATTTATAATTTATTTTATATATTATTTAAGTCTTTTGTTGTATGCAATGAATTAAATTAAGGATAAATATGTTTTTAGTATCCTCAAATAGAATAATTTATTTTAACTAGGAGGTATTTTAAATTTTATTTGGTATACAATTTATCTCATTATCATCGGATCAGTCCATTTTAAAATAAAACAATATCTCTAATCACAACTCTATATCCAAATTGAGATTTTAACCTCCATCCTTGACTAAAAAATACAAGTGTCAAACTACTTATACGAATGACTTTTGATAGTGATATTTGTTTTTAGTCCTTAGAGAATAAATCATTTTTTTGTAGTCTTTTATTTATGGAAAATAAAAAAATATGTCATATGTAGTTTCCTGGGTTAACCTAAGGTTAAAACAACTAAAGTTTATGCTTTAGGTCTATCAACAAAAATATATTTGATTTTTATAAAGTAAAAAAGATCACATATGTTGACAAAAATGCTACTTGTATCGGCAAAAAGGTCCAACATATAATTCTCTTTTTAAAATATATTTTTTCTTTAAATTTATTTTAGATCTCTTTTATGATTGAACCGATCCTAATAGTTACATAAATGAAGGGGATTATCTTTTTGTGAATGACAATGATCACATGTGATATATTTTCATAAATGAAGAGCAAAAATGAAAAGTTTTTGTTTAGGAATAAAACAAACATGATCATATTTAAAAAAGATTAAAAACGTATTTATCCCAATAAATAAAATAAAATAAAATAATTTGAGCTTAATAACTAATAAATATCAACATATCATTGGCTTGAACACTCATGAGCTCGAATATCTTAATCTAGATCTCAATTTTGCAAAAACTTTTTTTTTTAATGCACCCAAAAACAATAATTAGTTGCATTGAGAATCCATGTCTGGTAGTATCTAACAAGTTTCAAACACACCATTAATTAAATGTCTAATATATTTGAATGTTGCAGTCTTAGATAAAAAAAAAAAATCACCGTAAATTTAATAAGAATATACCTCATATATATTGGTTTGAGTAAAAAAAAGAAACCCCTTAAAATGTGATTTTAAATAATTCAAACTTTTGGACAAAAAATCCTACCACTCTTTTTTGTTTAGTAATTTTGTTTCAAGGTTATTATAGTAATTTAATTTTAAAAGAAATAACATTTTTGTCACTTGTCCCACTAATTTTTCTTTCCTCTCTTCTCCCTATTTTTCTCTCCTGTCACATTTATTTCTCTTTGAAAACAAATTGATCTAATTGAGAACAAATCCTAGCATAGAAATGAAAACAAATTGATCTAATTGAGAACAAATTTCCAGACTTATATATATAATTGAAAACTGCTTTAGCGCCGTAGCAAATGAAAAAAAAATGTGAAAAACGAAAACATATATACGTGCATATATGAATGAAAATTGCTTTCTACTCCTAGTGTCAAATGAAGGAAAACAAAGAAGTTGTCACGGCAAATAATTCCTTTATGTAAATTTCAATCCTTGAAAAAGAAAAAAAATGGAATAGTACCAATAATTCCACCATCTCAAAATATTGGGGCGGTGTGAATCTTGATATTAATGGGAAAGAGTAGCTAGAATGGGGCTTATCCAAGAAAATACGTTGCCATAGCCAGTCACTAACCATAATAGTGCCAATTATGTGCGTAAGTGCAACACTGCCATTTTGGTTCCCCTCTCTTAATTCCCTTCCACTTTGTCTGTTTTGTATGGGTCCTTTATCCAAAAGTGTTGAACAAATCACATAAAAAGGTTCCTATCTAGAAGAGGACTGCGTCACTAACCAAATGATTCATCCATTACTTTCCAACCAACCAAAGTTTGCATACTTAGCGAAAGAGACCCCTCCAAAAAATCCACCACAAAAACCATGAATTTGTTATATATATATAAAAAAAAAAAAAAAAAGTGAGGATGGGGCAATTAAATTAATCGTTGTGAATGGGCAATTCTGACAATTAATTTTTATTTTATTTGTGTCACAAAAAAATTTGTTTATGCTGAGCAAGTTATGGGTACTAGCAGAAGCTACTTAAGAAGGTGCTCTAGTGCTGTTGAGCAATGTGCATTGATGATTGAATAAGAAAAACATTAGTGGGTAGTGCCCTATAACACCTGTGCCCTCATCCACCCTACCTTACTCGACACACATGTTATACGCATAGGAAACATTTGGTTTTTATTTCACACGCCCCTTTCCATTACCCATATCCTCTCTTCCACAATTCTTCAAGCACCTTGTCCCCATCCTCACTCACATTGATTGCATTGCATGCCCTCTTTCTCCATTTATCAAAGATTGATGACCTAAATCAATTTTTAAACCCTCCTCACGAAAAACCCATTTGCCTATTTCTTAGTGTGTGTTTGATTTGACTTAATAGATTTTAAATTTGAAAATAATTTTAGATAAATTTTTATATATTTAATTTCACTTTAGAGAAAAGACTAAAATTGATTGAATCAAGAATTAATTATGAGCTAAAACAATCTTAAGTAACTTATGTATTATATAAAAAAATTATAATAAATTTTACTTTAAACTTCAATTCAAATCAAAATCATTCAATAAATATTTTAAAATCAATTTTAATTAAAATTAATCGTATCAACATTTATTCAAACACACGTTAAACGATGCTATTTGCTCTATTCATGTGCATTAATTAATTGAAATTGTTTACTACTAGTAGTAGCTGTTTTGTCAGGATTGCAGCAACTGAACCCATGCCTTTATGCTTGTAATAGAATAATTATATTGTTAGTATATTGGTTATAGAGCTCCAATCCCAAGGTAGTCTTTCTGGCTTTCTTGCTTAGTTTTTAATCTAACACCTATATTTGTCTACTTCCTGCCCTCTCACGTGTTTAGAGATTTTAAACTCAGAATCACTCCTTCGTGATGGGGATTCAGCTTATATCTATAAAAATTCATGTGAACCTCCCGCATGCTTGCATGCGCGTTTAAAAGCATATTTTTGTGTGTTTGTGATTTTGCAAAAATGATTTTTTTTTTATTTTTCTATTCACTATCATAGACAAAAAGTTAAGAAATTAATATCTACTATTTTCCTTCTAGAAGTGGAGAGTTAAAATAAATGCATGAGATCATTTATTCGACCTTCTTTATCACTATTATACACACATAAAAATGTTAAGAAATTAATAAGTATACCATCTTATTAAAATTAAATTACGGCAGAGTAACATTTTGTTCGTTAGTTATGTTTTAATTAGACCATTAAATTTTATATTTTTATTAAAAGAAACATTTTAAATTTCTTAACCATTTTTCTGAAGACGACATATAACAAATATTAATACATCTTACAGATACATATAGATGATTAACCTTAGGATTTATAAGGAGTACAAAGTTAGAAACTAGTGTCAAATTGGGCATAATTTATTGATGGTAAAACACAACAAGGACAGTAATCCAAGGATTTCACCTGAGATTTTTCTAAAACTCTTCTTCAGTGTTCTCGAATTTAATTTAACATTTTGGTCTGTATATAGATAAAAACAAATTTAAAATATATCAATTATTATGTCTTCAAGACATAGTATCGAATCTTAGAAAATACTGAATTAATATTAGAAGTAAAATATTTGTTGCCCTAAACTGACACTCTTGGAAAAGTAGAGGGTACGTAGTTAACCAATGGCAAATCTAAAAATTGAGCGATAAATGTTTTATATAGGAGTTAAAGTTTCAATTTACCTACAAGACATTTTAGATTAAAAGAGAGAATTGACTTGATTTATTAAAGTATTGACCGAAGTCAATGTCATTACTTATATACGCGAATGCTATAATACATTTACGTGTGTATTTAATTGGGATTTCAAAAGATTTTAATTTTATTTTTAAAAAATAAAATAAAATTTTGAGGTATTCAATTAAAATTTTTAAATAATAGAAATATATCTTATGTAATTCAATCAAGACTATTATAATTTTTTAAGGAATTTTTATCCATTTGTTTTCAACAAAGATTGTTTACAACTAAAAAAAAAAGTCTTATGATATTCAAAAATACACAAATTTCTATGGATTCTTTTCAGAATGGATTTTAATGAAATTTCATGAGATTTTATTTCTTTTATCTTTTTCCGTTGTATATATATAATCTCTTGTCTCTTTATTGAAAACAACAAACATTTATAATTTTTTTTAATCTTTTGTCCCATGAACAACATGTTTATTTATAATGAATGTGAAAAGTTGACTTATATATAAGTGAATAAATATATAAATGTTTATCTTGTTACATGAATTGATATATCTATAAATGGTGTTTAAAACAATTGTTGTGCAATTTTTTGTTTGGTGGGATCGTTATTATAAGAATAATTACAAGTATTCATCTTACTAATAGACATTACATTATATAATTTGATACAATTAATAGATTGATGATTGAAGGGAAATCAATCTATTGTTCTTGTAAATATGCTAAGAAAAATTGATTTTGTTATATAATAGATTTAAAGTTCTTTGTATAAGATGAGTTTTATTCAAAGTATTAGATGAGAAAATTTCATGGATCTTTATCATAATTTTGAATATTTTTAAAAAAATTTATGAAATCCTTTAAAATCTTAAAAATCTATAATGTTTTTTCAAATCCTATGAATTCATATTTTATAAATTCATTAAAATTCAAATTACAAAATCATATTTGTAAAAGTCTTTTAAAAAAATATTAAAATCATTAGATTCATACAAAATCTTTTAAAATTCATAAAAAAAATTCAAAATAATTTTTTTAAATCTTAATTCAATACACCTAAATGTGCACTGCGGCCATCCTACTTGCCACCGAAACCAAGAAAAAAAAAAACTCTAGAAAACAAGGTCTATCGCTTGAGAAGTGATGATTGGACACACAACATCAAACTTCTAAAAAAAATATAACATAGAGCAAATAAATTTGTGAGAGCTCTATCATTTTAAAGCCATAAGCTTCTCCTTGTTTTCTCTTTTTATTGTGATAGTTTGCGTGTAATGAGTTTTTTTTCTTCAATAGATTATGAACATCCTCATAACTTCTCCACTAACCATGGCCGCAAGTTGTTTGTGAAAATTCTCATAAAACTGATTGTCTGTTTAAATGTTTTCTAAAAATTTATAGAATACTTCAAAATCTTGTAAATCCATAAAAACTTTTCAAATTTTATGAGTTAATTTATTGTAAATTCATTAAAATTCGAACTACAAAATTCTAATCATAAATGTATATTAAAAAAATATTAAAAGTCATTATATTCCTACAAAGATTATGTTTGATAAAACTAGTTGAAAAATTAGGTGAAATCTGGAAAGCTAGCTGGTAGTTGAAAAACTAGTTTACTAAATTATAATTGATTGATAAAATTAACCGGTTGAAATAGTTGAAAAGTGTAAAATGACTAAAAAAAATAAAATTATGATTTATTTAAAAATAGTAAGTAGGAAATTTGATAAATATATTAAGGATAAAAAAGAAAGAAGATATGAAAAGCTAAAAGCTAGGGTTTTAAAAAATGCTACTTCAAGTAGTATTTTAAAAAACAATACTTTAAGTAATATTTCAAAAAATGTTAGAAACTATTAAAAAAATTTATTTACCAAACAATCAAATGAGTTTTTCAACTAGTAAAATAAGTTTAAAGTTAATTGAAATATCTTACCCAATATAATCAAAATCTTTTAAAATTCACATGATTTTTTTTTTTTTAAAATAGTGTTTTAAAATTCTAATAGAATATACTCGCTTTAGGTAGAACTAGTTGTACTTTGATTTAAAATAAAGTAATAATATTCTATTCCAAAAAAAAAAATATTACCCTTTACTAAGGAGTCCAACCGATCTCAAACCCAATAAATACCACTAATATCAAAATCACTATTGAATACACATTCAGGGAACAGATGGAAGGGGGATCAATCAGGGGCGGATCCAAGTATAGTTGAGGGGGAGCATGACTTTATGAAATCATAAAGATATATGTAGTGTTGTTATTTATTTCCTTTTATTTTTATAATTTGATCCCAATGCCTTCAATTTTTTTCTTTTATTTATTAGTTGTTTTCTTATGTTTTGTTCCTTTTACTTTTTATTCAGTTAAATATTTGATTCTATTTTAGAGGATAAAATCTTTTTGGCTTCTCTAAATAAATTAAGTTCAATTTTAGTCATTTAAATTTTTTTTTGTCTATTTTTTCGTCTTTCTAATTTTTAAATGCATAACTTTTACTCTTCAAAATGTTTTAGATGGCACTTAGAGGGACAAAATATGATTCAAATAGTATTTTGAGGAGGATTAAAAGTGATGCATTTTAAAATTATAAAAATACAAAAGAGACAAAATCGAATTAATTTTTTTTTAAAAGGATAAAAAAAATATTTGACCTTGTTTAAAAAAAGATTAGTGGGGACTTGTCATTCATTTATAGTGGCAAAACAAGAACAAAAAGCAGTTAGGTATAGGCGGGTATGAGTGTGAACGACTAAGGAAAAAAATTTCATTGGTGCTTACTAATTTATTGATTGGGTTGGTTGAAGTCTTCATATAAGTGAAGTGACTAGCAAGCTTACTAATGATTGGTGGCTTCTAACTTGATAATACTCAGCATTAATTTTACGAGGGTTTATAAATTTGAGATATATTGGAGCAAAAATATAAAAATAATAAACAAATAAGTTTAATAGTCATACATTAATAATAATGTAAAATATCGTCATTTAATCATAAATTATCGATGATATAACTTTTAAATTAATTATCATAAAAATTAATAATCTTATATAATATATATATATATGATAAGTTATGATTGAATAATAATATAATTTTTTTTTTATTTTTAAGTATATAATTTTTTTTCTATATAAACAAATAAGCTGAGATATGTGCTTAATTAATGTCATGTCTCTTTGCTCAAACAATGCCAAGTCACATCTGAATATTTGTTTCGCAAGCATTTTGTCTGACAATGTAAACCAAAATGGGAAGAGGAAGGATGAAAGTCCAAAGAGGAGTGCTAATTCTGAAAACCAATTATGCTTAACTTTCAATCCCCAAATCTTTATGGGACAAGACCGTAACACCAATATAACGCTGTAAAAGTGCCTTACAAGTTGGTGTTACGACTCACCACATCTTGCCTGACATATATATGACCGGAAGAGAGAAAATAGCATAGTGGAGATCAGCGACGGATCCAGAACTTCATTAGAGGGGGTTAGAATTTTTTTTTTTTTTTCTTTTTGTGATCCAAATTACACAATAATTAAAAAATAATAATCTGAAGTATTAACAGAAGCATGCACAAAAATATTACTAGAAAATAGGCATAAGAAGTGGAGTAAAAAGGTACATTGTTTACTAATATATATAGATAGATATAGAGTATAAACTAGTTAATAAAAAAAATGTACAATATCAATTTAATTGATACGATCGTCAAAAAATAAAAGAATATAATCTTATATAATTACACAATTTTTATTATTACACTATCACTTTGTAATCAATCATAATTTTTTATAATGAAGTAATCACGTTAGCATGATATATGCGTAAAAAAAACTTTGGAATCAATCATTTAAGAGGTTTCAAGAAGTTAAAGAAATTCTTATTTTTTAATAAGGAAAAAATCAATTTATATAAAAGTCAAAAAATATTTTACTAATAATTATCAGTCTATCGAAACTAAAGAATAAAATAAAAAACAACCTAACTATTCGCGAGCTAATTAACAAAATCAAAAACAGCATATTAATTTACCGTTACCTAACAATAATAGGTTACGAGGGAGGGTGCACTAGTACTGATAGCTAGCTCCCTTTCTCGCAAAAGGATTAATTGGGGATTTTTTTTTTTGGTTAATTATTATTTGGGGTCGACTTTGAATTAAAAGTGGGAATTGATATTATAATTTTTAATTTTTTTAATAAAAATTCTCAAAATATTTTATGATTTTAGTTAATTTTCTTTTTTAAAATTTACGACTTTAACGTTTCAGTTAAAGTTCTTTTTATATTTTAATTTTACGACTGTAAAGTAGTAAATTATTTTTTACATTTCAAAGTCGTAAATTTTTTTTTAAAAAAAATTTAAATAATTTTTTAATTTAATTATTTAATAAATAAATGTACTTTTATTTTTTTAATATTTTTATATTTTAAATATTTTTTAATATTTTCTATATTTTTATATAATTTATTTATTATTTTTAAATTTTTGATATATTTATTTTTTAATATATTTTTTATTTAATATATAATGAGATGGACTAATCAATTTTAAATAGACCTAAAAAATACTCATTGTGTAAAATTAAAAGACATAATCATAACAATTGTACGAAATAATTTTGAAAATAAAATTAATTAATATTAATGTACCAAATTATTAATTTCCTTAATGATAATTGTAAATATTAATTTTAAAATTTAATATTATTTGATAAATTATAAGTTAATGTTACAAAAAATATTTTCATTTAAACTGAATTGTTTTGCATTATATTTTTAATTTTTAATAAATAATAATCTCAACATTAGTAAAAAAAATATAGAAAATATATTAAATAAAAAATATATTAAAAAATTGATATACCAAAAATAAATAAAAAATATTAAATAAAATCATATAGAAAAAATATAAAAAAGAATCATATAGAAAAATAAAATAATATTAAAAAAATAAAAAATATTAAATAAAAACATATAAAAATATATACAAAATATTAAATAAAACTTAAAAATATATTTATTTATTAAAAAGTTGAATTAAATTTATTTTCAATTTTTTAAAAAACTATTTGAATTTAAAAATAAAAAAAAAACAATTCAGTTTAAATGAAAATATTTTTTGT
>PYAF01001793.1:314554-359729 GCA_007407185.1 Glycine tomentella
TAAAAAACTATTTGAATTTAAAAATAAAAAAAAAACAAACTTTACGACTTTGAACCATAAAAAAGACTTTACAACTTTGAACCATAAAAAAGACTTTACAAATTTGAAGTTGTAAAATAAAAATAAATAAAACTTTAATTGAAGTCATAAAATATTTATGACTTGAATTTCTTTTATAAAAAATTTTTCTACAACTTTAAAGTCGTAATTTTTTAAAAAAAAGTTAATTGAATTTAGTTAAAAAAATTAAAAATTATAATATTACGACTTTCAATTCAGAAGTTATTATTCCTTTTTGTATTAATTCAAAATCGACAAAAAAAAAAATCTCCAATTAGTCATTTTGCCCCCCTTTCTATCTATCTCCAGTGGAGATAAGATTATGTAAACTATATTTTGAAAATTTCTAAAAAAAAGAGATTAAATTGAAGAAATATCTATGTCATAATAAAGCAAAGCCTCTAATAATCTTTTAATAGTTTTTCTTATCAATTTAATCAATTTGAATTTCTTAAAAAATCAATATTTTTTTACAAGAAATTCCTATTTTTTAAAACAAAAACTAAACACTTATCCCCTCAGTCTAAATTTCTCATTGCTTCTCTTCCTTTCTTTCCATTGATTCCTTTGTTTATTTTTCTTTCTTTTGTATTTGGGAATGAGATGTCAATGGTGGTGATGTGGTGCTAGTAGTGGAGGTTGGCGATGGCGACGGTGATAACAGTGGTGTTAACGTTGATGGTAGTGATGGTGATGATGATAACATTGGTCAAGGTTATTGACAAATTTAGAAAGTTTACTTTTTTAAACCTAAGAACCATATTTGCAAATAATTTTTTTGTGTGTTTGAAAATGGATGTAAAAGAGTTTTTAAAATGAGTTAAAAACCATTTCAATCCATTTTTTTCAAACATGTTTTGTTATGACAATTATATTGAAATAAAAAAATAAAAAACTTGCAATCATCCCAAAGAATCCTAAATTCACAAAATAAAATTCTTAATTTTTAAAATGAGTAAAAATCATTTCAGCTCCATATTTGCCAAAACACATTTTAACTCATTTTGTTTTGAAAGTTGTATATGAAAATCAAATTCTCGCAACTACTTTAAAAAGATCCTATTTTTTTTATAGACCACATATATCATTCATGGGAGACAATCCTATTTGTAACACCCAAATTTTTGTATTAGAAATAGAACATAAAGAAAATCTTATTAGGACCTTGTGGTTGTTTTGCTATTATTATTATTATTATTAATATTATTATTATTATTATTATTATTATTATTATATGTGTTGTGAGTTGTCTTACTAATATTGTTAGTATATCCCATTGTTAGATTAACAGAAATAAGATAATAAGATATGAGAAAACACTTAGAGCCTAATAAGGGATTAAGCCCAACAAGTCACAACTCACCAATGTCTTATAAGAAAGAAAGTTAGAGAGAAGGGATTAGGTTCAAGAGTCATAAGATGGAAGAGGAGAGAAGTTAAAGAGAAGGAGCAAAAGGAAATCGTAAGGACCATCATTGTTGCTTGCATCCCTTGTTGTGGGGAGTTTATTTCGAGGTAAAGGGGAGCGAATTCTCTTTTTTTATTCTCTTGTATGATGACGATGATCATGGGTAGGCTTGAATGTTCACATGTTGTGTTTCTTAATCTTGGACTAGTTATGAATGTCCTGAAACACCTTTAATATATGTTTTTGATTGATTGTAATTGGGTGTTTGGATGCTTTAGGATTCTTGTCCATGAGCGCTCTTAATTTGGGAATATTATTGAATTAAATCGGTTTATGTTCAATTTGGTGTTAATTTGTGAATATTTAAGCTTGGATTGAGAGTTGCGATGTGTTTTAAATAAATTATGAATGTTATGAATGCTTACAAATTTATTTGGAATGAATGATTTTGCAAAAAAAATCAAAATTTGTGTAGTGTAGGTTGTTGACCTTGCTTTAGCTAGCAAATTAACTTGTTTAAGTGAGTTATTACAACAAGGACTTATGAGTTTCTATACTCGCTTAAACAAGAAGAAGATCGTGCTCAAGTGAACTGTGTGATTCAAATTAGGAAAAGTGATTTTCATGAAAGTTGTAACTCTAGATGTTAGGTAATTAATAGATTTGATTTCATTCCAAAATATTACCTACAACTCCAAATACGATCAATTTAGTGAGCAAAAATTGAACATCATGCTATAAATTCATATTCTTTGGAAACATAAATTATTAAATGAGAATTCTAAAACTTAACATTAAAAAAATACTAAAATATAAAAAGTCAAAAGAAATATTTAGCCTAAAAAATATTTTTCAGTCCTTTTTATCATCATTAGTTTACAAATGATTGCATTGGTAATCTCCTCATTTCTCAGTTAACTTGCAGACATACAGACACATTATACCACTTTGCTGCCACCAAAGTCACAAGTTTTATCAGGTAGGTAGACAAAGCACTCAATTATTAGTCTCAAGTTGTTTCAATGATCAATACTAATTTCTTTACTATTCCTCCCCTCCCCTCTACATTGCTGATTTGCACCATATTCTCAACTTGGAATATTTGTTTAGATTTTACAAATTAAGCGCTTATTGGATTTTTATTTTGTTCAAAAGTTTTTGGAAGGGTTCAATCTACTCTTCTTTTTTTTTTTTTTTACCTTTCTTTTCTGTTCATTAATACTATGTGGTTGAACCATAGTTTATAAAAATTTCATATTTGAGTAAATAAAATGAAATATCTTTAATATTTTATAAAATAAAAATTGTTAACAAGCGACTTGTCATGCGATTTTTTAAGATGTTACTGTACAAACGAGAATAAGTAATACATGCAATCATAACATAAATATTTTTTAACTGTTGTTTAATAACAAAATGTCAAAATAATAAGTTTCTTGTCTTTTTAAGTATTTTTTAAGAATGATAATTTTTTAAAAGTTAGAAATATTTATAATATACAATGAGATTAACCTTCTCTTGACGATTTTTTTTTCAAGCTTAAAATTCAAACTTAAGATATTACTTGAAAAAGATTACTACTTAAACCAACCACCAGTTCAGCATTATAATTTAATATGATAAATACTCTCTCTTTTGCCGTAAAAAAGTTTTAAATATGAAGTAAAAAAATGAAGTAAAAAAGTTAAAAGTTTAAAATTTTAAAATTTTAAAATTTTAGATGTACCAAATCTAACCTGAAAGCAAAATAATTTATGCTGGTGCAAAGATATAACTTTTATATATTTATTCTATATTCTTAGTCTTTTTAAATATAATGATTATTTTATTTTATTTTTCATCCCTACTGCCACAATGGTAACAAAATAAATGAGGGTGAATACTGTAAGAATAAAAAAGTTACATGGATCAAAACAAAATCTACAATATTTAAATGTACGTAAAACAAATTTAAACCAAATTAAATAAAAAAATCTTTAACTTAACTAACTCTTATTTATTGTATCAAAAAATGATTATGATACTCTATTTCTAACACTCTCCACACGATTGAAATTTATTGAAAATAACCGATTTTAATAGATTGTATTTCTCATTTACTTTTTCTCCTAATTTAAAAGTAAAACTCATCCAAAATTAGTTATTTTTAATAAATTTTAACTGATTATATAAATAGTGTTAAAAAAATTTCCAAAAAAAAGATAGTGGTTAACATTTCTCATATCGTCAATATCTTTCTATCCAGCCTTGTTAAAAGACTTTATGATATGATAGCTAGTTCTAGTTCATTTGCTATTTCAATAGCTTAACTTAGATAATATATATAGTTTTTATTCTGTAGAAGATTCAATTTTTATTATAAATAAAAACAACAAATATTTTACACTAGAATCATTATGAATCAAATAGTTTAAAAGCTTCAGTAGTTATATTAAACAAAGATATTTAATTTCTTATTTATTTATTTTTAAAATTATACTAACTATTCTTGAAGTTTTATGATATTTTGCTTTTTGGATTCCTAATACGCTAACTCTCTTTAATAATTTGAAAATATTATTCCCCTATAAGAGAGATATTTTTTAAAGGAAGAGAGATTGTTAACAAGAGGAGTTTGTGTATGTTCATAAAACTTTAAGAATAACTAATATAATTTACTCTTTATTTATTATTTACCTCGTGAAGAGTCAACAACTTATAATATCGTGGGAAAGGCCTATAGTTCTTTATGCAATTTCAGTTGAAATTAAATAATTTGATTTTTTAATAAAATGATAAAGAACAACCGTACAAAATAAGACTAAAGTTTGAATGAATATAAAAGAGACAAATAAACATAAATAAATGAATAGATACATATAAAACTATTTTTATACTAATTAAAAAATATTTCATTATTTTTTTCTTATCATAAAACCATTTATTATTTTTTATGTGATAAATAATATAATATATTTTTTAAGAAATTAAAACCAAAAAATGAAAAAAGAGAAATGATTTGTCTACCATTTCATGTCAATTTGGGGGAGTGGTGGGAGGTTCTACATGAAAATAACTTATTTTTTTCTTCCTATTTTTCCTCGCAAAGAAACAATTAAAAATATTTAATGTTTCTATTTCATCTCTTTCCTTTTTATTTCCTTCCATTTCATTTCTACCAAAAAAAAAAAAAACAGAATAAAAGTATGGCATGTGTTTTAGAGTTTAGGCTTGGGAGTTGATTATGAGTGGAAAATAGTGCAAGAGGGTTGTTGGTTGATGGAGTTTGGGAGGATGATCCTATCATGGTGAAAGAAGAAGTGAGAAATTCCTTGAAAAGTAGATTTGAGAAGGAGGTGTGGAGGAGATCTACTTTGGAAGGTGTCACATTTAGGCAAGTCTCACAATCAGAAGAGCTAGAGTGTTAGGCAAAAAACAAAAAATGATAAAACAAACAAATAAATACTTAGGATTATGAATATTCGTTTATTAAAATATCATGACCATTAGTATGGCTATGGCCTCTCTTTTATCTTAATACACGAGTTAACTGATAATTGATAAATTTTTACATGTACCTACTTAATTAAAATGCAGTTGTTTTCTTTGTTGTGAAATGTTTTGTAAATTGTATTGTAATGATGAATACTCATGAGCATCGAATGAGACAGGAAGCACCAGCAGGTAAAAAGTTATTAATGGTCCCTCAGATTCAGATGCACTCATTGGTGTCTGTGACATATTGTGCTGCTCTGGTCATCACATACATTATGTTTGTCCAATGACACGCTTACACTGCATAATCACTTTCTTAGCTTCTGGGCTACTGACACATGGCCCCGCCTATGGGGATGTTAAAATCGTTTTATTTTGGTGCAATTCCAAGCTAAACAAACAGACCACAAACCTGCCCCAAAGTGCAATTGCCTGATTTGCAAAATTGCTGCCACCAATTTGTTTTTGGTTGGATTGGATGTGTCTCTCTTTGTTATCCAACTCATCTTGTCTGCTTATGATTTTTACATTCTAATTTATTTATTCATTACTTGAATGAATAGTAAATAAGCTTTATCTTATATAGTAATAATTAAGACATCTGCACTACAATATCAATAGTCCAACTATGAGGAAAAATAATAATATAATATTCAAAATCTTATACCATAAATTTAGAAATATCTCAGTCCTGTAAAATTAATTGTACTTTTCATTTATATATATTCTATTTTGTTATTATCTTTAATTTATATAGGATTTGAGTTTTTTCTGATACATATATTCCTTAAGTTTAATACTTGTGAATTTGGTTTGTGGATAATAAAGTAAGTGATCGAAGATAAAATTTAATTTTGTCTTAAATTGTGAGTTCAGATTAAATTTAATCTTAAAAAACAGTTTACAAAATGAGAATTATGTTTCATTTATACATTTTGTGTTAACATTATCTCTCAATAACGTGGAACTTAAATATTTTTTAATAATTACTAATTTATTAAAATATTCTTTTTTGATGGTCGGATAAAGTTGGAGTTGTCAAAGACTCTTTCTAGTTGCATCTGTCCCATAATAAAGCGAACATTTAGGGGTAAAAAAAGTGATGGTCTTTGTTTAGTTCGGTCATTTGGAGCTTTTTGACCCTGTTCCTAACCAATAAACATGGCTTTTAAAATTGTAACTTTCAATCAAGTTTAAAAAGTAAACTAAATAGGAAAGTAATGTTGGATAAGTAAGGGTCAATTTTCCCCCAAAAGTTCCTTTTGCTTTTATATATGTTCTGGCGCTCATTATCAAAGCGTAATTAATTACTGAAGTTGTGCAAGGTGATTAAACTTTAGAAGGGGTTTCACATGTGGCTGTATATCATAGACAAGGTAGTTATGCTTATCAAGCTCTCTATATATTCTGCAACATCAACCGAAAGGATAATTTTTTCTCTCTCTTTAAAATCTCTCCTTTTTTTCCTTTTTCCTTTTTTCTTTTATTGTAATTCTCATGTCTCTTGTTTTTAGTTACAACTTTAAATCGTGTCACTATAGCAGCTATTGAACTTTGGAAATGATTTGCATGCCTAGTTTGAAACAAAAGAATGCATTAGTCCCAAGTTTTTTTTTACATGAGTGTAAAAGAAAAAAAAAAAAGGGACATTTGTCCCAAATATGCTTAATTAGTAGTAATCCATTATAGGGATTAAATTTGTGACTACTTTGAAATGATATTTATGGTATTCACAAACTTATTAAATTTATGGTATAGTAATAAAATAAATATTGTTTCATAGTAATCACAATAATTTATTCTTACAGTAATAAATAAATATTATTTCAAAAATAATTTATTCTTAAATCATCCAAAATGTTTTTGATGATTTAAAAATTATATTTATATATAATATTAATCAAAGAAATTGAATATTGATTACAAATGATAAAATGTCTAGCTTATTTCATATTTTTTTAATAATATTTTTAAAATAAAATAATAATATTTTGTTTACAATCAAACATTAAAAAAACAAAGTAATAAATAAAGCGGCTTTGAAACCATTTTCAAGAAAGAATACGGAACCACATTAGAAAAAAAATAAAAAAAATAATAATGAGATATATATATATATATATATATATATGCAACAAAGCAATAAAAAATAACATAAAATATATACACAGACAAGATTCAAATGATGTTCAACTTTAAAAAACTCTGCATAAGCTCCTCATAAGCTCCTCCTATTAGTTTTTATATATAATTTTTTTTTATTTCTTCTAAAAATATAAGCTATTTTTTAAGAGCTTTTATATAAAGTGCATTTGTCCCACTTTGCTTTTAAGGAGAGAAAAAAGGCAAAACTAAGTTGAACCAAACACTACCTGATGAGTGTTGTAGCACTCATCTTCAATAACAAGAGGGGGAACATACCATAATATTTACATCTTTTGGGTAAAAGGAATGTTATTTAATCTATAACTGTTAAGCTAAACAAACTAAATTATATATTTTAACATAAGAGAGAGTGATAACATAATAGTTTCATCTCTTAAAGGAGAAGAGTGTAATCCACTCTAATGTAAATGTTTAAAATCATGATCTAAATGATATGGATTTTCAATTCAACGTTAATTTTGAAAAATAATTATCCAATGAAATTTATTAAATGATTTAAGAATGATTGACTCACATTGGTGTGAACCAATTTTTTTTTATAATATATGTATATGATTATTTTTTATATTTGACAATAATAGTTGTATATTTTTTTGTATTTTTATAAAAATTTTAATACATTTTTATGACTTTATCATATTTAAGTATTTTAATAATATATTCATTGTTTCTAAAATTCTATGAATATTATCATTTTTGAAAGTTTAATAAATTATTATAAATATTTAGTATTAATATTTTTATTTTTTGATTATTTTAAATCATATTTTGACATTATTTATGTTTCAAATTTTATTTTTTAAAGCATATTAATAACATTATTGACGCTGAATCACAATGTAGGAGTATAATGGCAATCGAGTGTAAGGATGAAAAATAAGCTAGATCATTTGTCAGGAGTCTATGATTTAGCTTGTATATGTCTTTTGACCAAGCTTATTCATTAAAACGACCGACATTTAAATCTTTTTGTTTAGGTAAAAAGGTAAAGCCTCCATTTTAAAAAAAAAATACTAAGTCTAGTAATTGAACAAGCTATTTATAAGGGTGTCAAAATGGACCCAATCCATCAACATGCTTATTTTTAGTAGGTTGGATTCATGTTTCAAACTAATGAAGTTACTTTAAGAGCCTCATTTTGATCCTTTGAAAAAAGGGTTAAGAAAAAATAAGACAGATAAATTCGTCAATCCATTTTTTTAAAGTATTTGATATTTTATATTTTATACCCATGTTATTTATTTTTTTCTAAATAAATTATTATTTAAAATTTAATATAATATATTTATTTTTTAGTAAATACTTATTATTTAATATTTATAAAAGATAAAATTATTAAATAAAATTTATTATTTAATTTTTCTTAATTTGTTGTCTTTGATAGACCAATAGATTAATCTGTCAATCCCAATATATTAATCCATCAACCTCAACATATATGGGATAGACTTGAATTTTCAATTCACTTTTCTTATGTGAAAAGGGACAATTTGATCCGTTTTATCACCCATATAATATAAAATTTATATTATATAATATTATATTATATACACATAATATTATTTAAAAATGTGTAATTATTTATTGACCTTTTAGGATAAAAAGTAAAATTAAAATGAAATGAATTTTATAGGTTGTCTTTTAATAAAAAAAATTAAATGAAAAGAAATAAAGATTCAAGTTTTTTTTTCATGTTTGTTTGTGTAAAGTGAAAGAAAAGAAAAAATATTTATATAAAACACACGAATATTTCCAATATGCAAGGATGACATTTGATCATGGTCCCACACATTTATTTTATTCTATTCTTCCACTTTTAAGACAATCCATATTGTGGGAAAAAGAATAAATTGATTTCTTTTTCGTCTATTGTCGTTTTGTCTATTTTGGTACATTTCAAACTTATGCAGTACAAGGTGAAATAGGTTTAAACAAGATTATCAGATCTCTATTGAATTGAAAATTTGGATAGAATTATTTATTTAAATTAACCGAATAAATACTTATGTTATTAACTCCGAATAAAAAATATGTGATATAAATAAGAATATTTATGTTTTTTTCTTTCTGTAAGAGTTATCACTTTTTTTCCTTTTTTTTTCAATTTTGTAAAAAAAACCTTTTTGATGTGAGACTCATATAGATTCTCTCTATATATTATAATGAATTAGAAGTATCCTTTATTCGAGAGTCAAGATTAATCGCTTTAGGTGTTAGACTTTTTTTAATAAATATTTTTTTATATGAATATGAGATTAAACTCTTGACCATTTATTTAAGAGATAAGAATACATATCAATCATGTTATATCATATTTTTTCAATATATTGTAACCTCACAATAAGATGAAAAGTATTCTAAAATATGATATTTTCTCTCCTTTTCATTTAAGGAAAATAGATTATACACTGAAAATGTAAAATACTTTTATATTGTCATATAATAAAAATCATGTAAAATAAATTTATTAACTTTTACAAAAATATTATAAAAGTTATACCAATTATGATTTATAATTAAATGCCTATGTAATACTTTTTTATAATGTGAACGCATAACTATTAAATTCTTTCATATGTACCAAATAAACACTTTTTAGTTGTTTCGTATCACATTATATTACTATCATGTTTTATTTTTTGGGCAAAGTATATTTTTGATCCCGTGAATTAGTGAAGTGAAAATAGGACAATTTTTTAAGAATTGAAACCAAAATTTGAAATTTTTTAAAAGGATAAAAACATAATTACCCATTCTTTCATTTATTTCTGGATATTTTGTTAGCATGATTCATGAGGTATCCTTTACATCATTTTCCATATCAGGACTTGCCTTATCTGATTGATCGCAATTTTGGGAACATATGATTTTAGCTTTTACACTTGATTTATTTTCAAAACTTATTAAACTAAATATTTGAACATGATTGGAATTAAAACGATCATAATCTTACAATTTAGAGAAAAAAATTTATCTATTATCAACCTAAAAAGTTTTACATAATTATTTAATTATAATCTATCATATATAATAAATTTATTAATTTTTAAAATAATTATTTTAAAATAATTCAAATAATAATTTATAATTAAATAAAAATAAATAATAATTTTATATTATCAATGTTGAAACACTAAACTCTAATATTTATGTTCCGAAGTGATGACTCCTTTCATATTTTACCCATCTTGTAGATTGGCTAATCATCAAATAAGAAATTTAGAGAGGTCTTTTCTATCTTTTCCGGAGAAGATTCTCAAAATATAGGAGTGGTCGTTTTCCTCCTCTGGGTTTAATGCTGAATTCGAGATTCTCATAATGTGGTTAATTATTGCACCCTGCTTGGCCGGCATCGATGTGATCCAAATTTTCTCTCGCTGTGAATTCCACCCAATGTTGCACCACCATGGAAATCTTGGATCTCTTTTGTCCCTTTGCGAATTTTCAACTTGCACGCGTGGGATTGGGGGAACATTCAACTTGTCTAATGTTAATTAGAAGTATGTTCGATCTGCAGATATAAAATTATGACAAAGAGTAATCAAATGTTACAAGAGAATTGATTAAAGAATTATTTTTTTATAAGAATACATAAAATTCTGATTTTCATATTACATATTTTTTAAATTTTTTAATTAATATTTTAAGAATATTACTTAACAAGACCTTAAACTATATTTGACTTAAAAATAATTTTGTTAATGAATCAAAATCTTTAGTTTTTTTTAATCTTATTTTTATCCGTTTGATTTATATTGAAACTCAAGTTGTAACATTTTTAATTATAAATTGAATATAAATTAATATAATCTATTGTGACAATATAAAGATTCCAATTTACAATTATTTGAATTTTGAGCACAAGATAAAACCGAAATCCTTCTTGACATTCATGTTATATATGCACTATGTATTATGTGATTGCGATAATCAAGTTAACAAAGGGTGGATTGGATCATAAAAATTGTTGATTATTGATGGAATGAAAAGTACTAGTAGTAGTAGTGTATAGCATATGATGATGAGGGTGATTATGTTCCCTAAGGACTGTCACGAATCCCAAAAGTTTCCTGAAAAATATTTAGACAAAGATAAGGGGTGGGAAAGTAGTTTGGCAAGGAGTGTTTGGCATGTACTAGTAGTAGTAGAAGGGGGGGTCGTGGCTAGGGCAAGGGGCAAAAGAGGAGAAGACAAAAGGCTGCTATATGGGCATCGAGTGTTTTGACTTTAAGGTCCACTTAGCCCATGTCTATCTGTTCAGTATATGCCATTCCATTGGGAAGGATAAGCATTAAACACACACTACACTAACTACAATGTCTTAGCCTGATCATGATTTTCAATGTGGATGCTACACGTGGCCTTATACTATGATACCCCTAGGCACCCCCTAACCCTGTCTCTGCCACTCTATCCTCATCAATTACAGCAGCTATATGATCATCATTCATAATTATTCCTGTTTTTTTGCATGGAAATGCAGACTACGACCATCTCTTTTATTTGCATGGAATGCAGACCAAATGCTCCCCTTCGGTTTCATAACATGAATGGTACTGTACTATCACAAAAAAAAGACTTCTCTTATTCAATAAGTGATAACTCATACGGGTTGGATCCTACATTTATCCTGGAAGAAGTTTTTGATTTTTTCTTTAAAGAGTTTTTCGTTTTTATTTATTTTTGGTTAAAAGAAAAACAAGCCGCACTACACCATCTTGAATTCGAACACAACTACCAGTAGCACCACATTATGATCACTTAATGTTTATAATAAATTAATAACTATACAGAGAAATGCTTATATTAAAAAAATTGTGTTGATAAATGCTAGCTACATCCCCTAACATTTCTCTAAGTACATGTATTATTCAATTTTCTAATTGTACTTAAATATGATTATATTATTTTGGATTTTTTTCAAATATTTAGAAATTTTCAGTAAATTAACTTTAATCAACTTAATAAATTTTTAAAACCACTCTTTTAATATATACATTGTTTTAATTTAATTTTTATTATTAAAATAAATTATTATAATTTAATTAATCACTAATTAATATGTATTTGAGGATATTATTTGTTATTCTTAGGGGTGTTTAGAGTACGAGATATTCATGAACTCTTGACCTAAATTGGTCCAAACATTTTGGGTTGAGTTTTTTTAGGATTTGTTTGGTTTAAAGGAATAAAAGAGGTGTGAAAATAAATTGACATGAAAAGAGGTGAAACATTTGAATTAAAGTAGAATATATAAATATAAGACCTACACCCATTTTTGAAACCTCCATCTCAAATGTACCTAAGTGTAATTAAACCAAACACTACCTTAGTGTTTGGACGAAATTCAATCCAACTCATTTAAATCGTTTATGTACAAGTTGAGTCACATGTTTTAATTTTAAATTATTAATATTATTATATTTTTAATTTTTCTTAAAAAATATTATTATTAATGATCAATTATTACATCTCTATAAAATTTTTAAGTATATCTTGTGTAAGGTTAAAAAAGATTTTGAGGATGAGATGAAAGCTTATGTTGCATATGATATTACAAATTAATGGAACGATATACTAGGTGTAGGTGCTAGAATTGTCCAGTGTTGATTGGATTTTCAGGCATTGGGATAGATGCAATAGAAAGTGGACTTGGATTTGTGCATTATGCATCAACATTTTTGTGTGTGTAAGTTATCTTAAAGTTTAATATAAATCTAAATTTTCAAACCCCTTAACCTAACTCAAACAAATCTATTTGTGAAAAAGTCGGTTTATTTTGAGTTTTAAAAAAGTTACACAAACTCAACCAGCAAAATTCTACTCGAGTGCAACAATTTTTTTTCTTCAAGTATTTTCACACAAGTCTATGTGAAAGAGTTAATAATATCATAAATTAAAATAGTTTTGGTTATGCTAAAAATCACAGATATCATTCACAAGATAAATCATATTCAAGATCATTATGGATAGGGGTGGATGTAGGTCGGGTGGTCCGTCGAGGTCTATGATACAATCCGTTTAAGGCTTGACTCAATTTGGTTTGTACAAAAATGTCAAGCTCTTTAAAAAAGTCTTTTTTTGTTAAATAGGTGAAACCATAAGACTTATTTAGAAACAATATTTTTTAATAAAAATATTATTATTAATATGATATAATATTATAATTATTTTAATGAAATTACAAAATTATTTTAGTGGTTTAACAATTTGAATCATTTTAATGTTTGAAATATGTAAATTCCTATAAGTATAGATGGATTGAAGGATTATTGATTCTTTTCTTTTGGTGGAGCTTAAAAGGCTTTGATAGTCTATTACACGTAATGTTTGTAGGCAAATTTTGCCTTAATTACTTTGAAATTCTATAAAAATATTTTTTTACTTATAAATCGTATAAAATAACTTTAAATAGTTTCATAAATAAAATTTTTGAAGAACAATATTTATATTATGTGATTGATATTTTTACACTAAAACTTAATTTAAATCTAATTACTAAATGTATTTATTATAAAATAATATTTTGACTCTATGTTTAATAATTTCATATACAAAATTTTTATTGATAAGTATTTTTGATACAAATTTTTTGTTAGACTCTATGTATATCTTCTAGAAAATACTATTTAATTTTATGAACATGTGAAACTAAGAATGATCCATACGAATGCATGAGTATCTTATTAGTTTTATAATAATAATAATAAATGGGTCCTTCAAAACAAAAAATCAACGAGTCAATAACGATTAAGAGTTAAAACACGTGATTCATACCAAAATACTAAAATAACCTAACACAGACGATTTGAATTGATTTAGGTTAAATTGAGTTTATGAATGACTTGTCTATGTTAACATCTTAAGAATAACAAATGATATCCTCAAATACATTTTAATTAGGGGTTAATTAAATTTAAGAATTTTTTATAATATATTATATTCAAACAATGTATATATAAAAAACTTTTGATTTTAAATTTTTTAAGAAATCATTAGGTTGATTAAATTAATTTGTTGGAAATTTCTAAATAGTTATAAAAAATAATCAAGAGATTATACATTATATTTTAGTGCAATTAAGCACATTTAATAATATATATAGTTCTTATAAACATTAAGTGATCGTAAATTTGATGATGGTGTGGTTATATTCGCGTCTGGGTTCGAATCCAAGATACTGTAGTGCTGCTTGTTTTTTTTTAACCAAATAAATAAAAGCAAAAAGCCTTAAAAAATTGAAAACTTCTTTCGGTAGGATCGAACCGTGTGAACTATCACTTATTTATTCAATACTTTGTTTATACGTTACATCCGAACAATCTCTGCCATGAACCAATTTGCTATTATATCCAATGGCTTAAAAATCTTTTGCACCGTGCAAGACCTGAGATGGTTTTGCATGCTAAAATCCGTCCTATTACTATTATTGATTTAGAAAAGAATGTGAATAAAAAATAAAATTCAGCATAAAGTGAGATAATCATAATTTTGTACGTAGATTCTTTTCTATAAGATCATGAGAAGAAGAAAAAGTCCTGGTATTAAATACTGAAATGAAGAATTTTACTTCCTATAACGGTTTAAAAATATAGACTGTCGGACTCATGAATAAGAAATAAAATTATTTTATATTTTTGACTCACATATAAATAAATTAACTAATTTTATTCCTATAATATAATTTCTAACACATCATTTATTTAATTGCGATTTTTTAAGAACTTTTTTATTTATGATATCCAGCAGTGAACAATATTTTTAAAAAACCTCCCTTTCAAGATAACCTTTATAACAACAAAATAAATCAAATGGTAAACTTGAATTTTGAGTAAATTAGAGGAGACAAAGGAAAAAAAAATGACAAATGTAATTTACTCTCATCTTAAGTATAAGAAAAAATATTTCTTTTTTCTTGGTTTCAAATGTAAGAAAATTTTAATTAAATTTATTTTATTTAATTTTACTATCTATAAAATATCTTTCATTTAGTTCAAGTGTTAGTTTCAATCGCTGATATCAAAATTGGTGCATAATTGGACCAATTATGCTTTTAGACCAATTATGTAGTTGATCTGGATTGACTTGGGTTGGCTCGGTCAAATCCAATCAGGTCTCCCGGTTGGACCCTATCGGGTCTTAAATTTTTTTTTGAAAACAAAATTGAATTTTTTTAAATTTGGATTTTAGAGTATGAATAGATTTTTCTTACACAAATATTATTAGTTATATACTTATATATAATAGATACATATATAATCTTTAATTGTTAATATATATTGAGTCAAATCGGACCAATTACTAGTCCATTGGTTGAACTACTGATCCATTATCTTGATCATATCAATCAATGATCGGATCGGATTTCACAACTATGATTTCAATGATTCTTTCTTATCTTTGATACCAAGTTCTAATGAAGAGTAAGTTGAGAAGAAAAATATGAGAAATCAACTCTTTTGATTTAACCATTCAATTCCACATATTCTTTGGTGTGACTCATGCGGAATGATTGGTGGGTAGAATGGTTGATATACCAAAGCCTAATTTCAAGGAGTTCGAATCCCTGTTTAATTTTGCAGCCACATTGGTCTATTTTGTCTTCATGTTAAACTTCATGGCGTTTAATAGACTTTTACTAGCTAATTCGATTGTCAACCAAAAGCCTTGCATTAGAATCAAAGTATGAGTAGCAGATTAAGACAGTAAAAGGACATGTATGCATGTATTCTAAAGTCTCTGTTTTTTAAAGATATTGCGATACCTTTTATGGTAATTGTGTTCCCAATTCTTTTGTTTGTATCCTATACTTCTTTGGAAAAGAGTAAAATTTAATGCTATCTATAGCTCTCTTTTGAATGATATGGAACAACCACTTTTGAATGATATTAGAATCAAACTCTTTTTTTTGGAGAGAAATCTGTTTTGTGAACTTAGCACAATTAAAAAGCTTCTTTAAATTATGGAAAGTTTAGGTGGGGACACATGCCTTTTCCCCCTGTTCAACAAATATAATTAACAATTTTATTGAAGAAAACATGATTGTAAAAAGGATTCACAGACACATAGATTACCTTTTTCATCTTTTTGTTTTCACGCAGTTTCAATTTCCCTAGTATGAGGCTGGCAATTTCCTCTGGTCTACAAAATTAAGTGCTCCAATTCAAGGAACGATGATATGCAATCAATTGTGCAGCATGTGCTTTGGCTTGCTTTCTCAAGATAACATTTGAACATATAGAATATTCCATACACACTCACATTTTTGGATCGGACTATGTATGACCCACGAAAACTAAGTTTAAGGCTACGGTTCCATATTCCATGAACAAGTATATTGTGCCCTTCTCTTCTTTTATCTGTAATTTTCAATGAACATGCGACATTCGAAGTTTAGGACTAAATAACATCTTTTCTTAAAGATTTGGACTAGCTTTATATCTAGACTTTTTCAATATATATATATATATATGTGTGTGTGTGTGTGTTCTTTTAAAAGGATGCATGTAAATTCACACAAGGCTAACCTATGGGGCCAGAAGAAGTTGTAGACATTTGTTAGTACAAAATAAATCAAATTAATAACTAATCACAACTAAAATCATTTGTGCGTTTTTGTACGTAAACCCACACTGAAACTATTTTAATCCGAAAACTATGTTAGACAATATATAGGAAGTGAGTTAAAATCATAAAGATTTATAATTTTTATTTTGCTTTTGATAATGTCCAATAAGTTTGTTGTTAATTTGAATTTGTAGAATTACAATTATATAATCATTATATTTGATGAATTTTATACATATTTAGATATGTATCTCTCAAGGAAAAGTTTTGTCACTCACAATAATTCTATCTGATTTGAACAAAATTGTCTCTAATAAATAATATTTGTATTAAAAATAAAAAAAGATATGTATTTTTCACATGTTGCATCCTATATATTTTTAGAATAATTGTATAGTTTTATAAGATATGTATCATATCATATATACAATTGTACATCATATCATTTATATTTTGACTTGCCATATGAAAAACAAAAAAAAAGAAGTTGTGAAGATCACTTATATGCATAAGAAAAACATATCATTTCGGAAGAAAAGACAAAAAGCAAATGGGTAATTAGCATTTAAACATGAAAGGAAGCTGACATGGGTTCCTTGGAAATTGTCACGTATTTTTGAAACAACGTGACACATTGAACTGGCATTCTCAGCCTGTTTTCCGGAACATTCATTAATTTTTGTTTTCTCTAGCTTTCTTATATTAATATCAACACGTTTGATGTTTCTTGCAAGTAATTTTTCTCTATTTTAAACTCTTAAATTAATCGCTTATACTAATTGGGAAGCTTAATATAATATAATATAATATAATATAATATAATATAACATAATATAATATAATATAATATAATATAATATAATATAATATAATATAATATAATATAATATAATATAATATAATATATAGAGAGTTGTACACTTACGAATAGAATCGATGGTATCAATCATAGCACGATACCATAGTATATTAGTATTGATCCAGATGCTTGAGTTTTATTTTAAAATGTTGAATGGATATAGTCATTAATTAAGGCAAGCATGCAAGCATTATGATATCAAAGCATGGCTTGACCATGCTAGACATAATAGTGAATCAATAAGTTTGCTGCATCGATTGCCGAGAAGAAAGCTTAAACTTCGAGTTTTTTGGTTGTTTAGAATTTTCTTTCTTTCTTTTGTTTGTTTAATTTGGCTTGGCTTGCAAGAAAAAATTCCAAGGGTATATGATGCTAGGAAGTTAGCTAGGATGTACTTGTCTCTAACATGCACTCTCTGATCATTGCCTTTAATCTATTTATTCAAAACTTACGGCTGTGGCCACTTTGATAGGCACAAATTTGCATGATATGCACTCATAGAAACTCGGAATTAGGTATGCTTCAATTGAGTTATTATTTAAAGTTGTAATAAAAATTGAATTTCCCCTCTCTTGGGCCACTTGTTAAAAGAAATAAAAATATTAATTAAAATATTTAGATTATTGATATGCTACTATTAATTATATTTAATTTAATACTTATTGTTTTTTCTTTAATCGATATTTTTAAGCCTTCATTGACAAAATAGAAACTTCCTAGTTATAGCAATGACATTAGTTAAATAGTTGAAAAGTGTAATAAAAAAAAAGAGTGGTGAGCAGAAAAACAGCATGCCAAGTTGACTTGTTGACTGTTAAATGGGACATAAAGATGAAACGGACTTTTTTTCCCCATTGAAAATATGTGTTTTATAACATGCTTGAGAATTACTTTATTTTCAAAGAAATTATGATTATTATATTTTAAAATTCTCTGGAGATGTTGATGAGAACTGACAAGATAATTTCTTCAAAAGAAACTGAACCAATAGTTTTTGATTTGGTAAATGAGATTGGAATATTCTGTGTCGTTCATTAAACTTTTAAGTAATGTCGGTCAATAAATATGCTGATTTCCATGAAATGGTGATTTCAGTGTTTGTGGCTTGTCGAACTGCTTGTCTCAAATATTCTTTGGGACCCCCTTAACTCTTTCTGAAATTTTCATCATATGTGACATTTTTAAGACCAAGTCACATGCAGTTGAATATGGCCAAACATTGGGCTTTTTACCCATGTACTACCCCTCTGCCACATAAAATATGCCCAAGCACGAATAAAGAAGGCGATAATAAGAATTATAAAGAAATATCTCAGGAATGCTCCAACATTCTTTCATGTATATACGATGATAAGTTAGAAAATGTTGGAAATCTAGAGGGTAAATATCGGGGAGGTTTATACCTAAGTAACATATAAGTGAATTAGATACTACACTTTAATCCAAAATTTTAAGGCTCAAATTTTTGGGTCTTCTCCTCATTTATATGGTGCTCAACTTTTTCATTTTTATCCGATGTGAGACTTTACTTCACAAGGCCGTAATGCCAGAGGAATCATTACCGCAGGGCATAGAGGGGGAGGTCATAAGCGTCTATACCGTAAAATTGATTTTCGACGGAATGAAAAAAACATATATGGTAGAATCGTAACCATAGAATATGACCCTAATCGAAATGCATACATTTGTCTCATACACTATGGGGATGGTGAGAAAAAATATATTTTACACCCCAGAGGGGCTATAATTGGAGATACCATTGTTTCTGGTACAGAAGTTCCTATAAAAATGGGAAATGCCCTACCTTTGAGTGCGGTTTGAACTATTGATTTACGTAATTGGAAGTAACCAACTAGGTTTACGGCGAAACCTAGAAATCGATCACTACTCAACAATAATTCACAAACAAACCGTTTTGAGATGGTGTTTACTCAAGGCCCACCACTGAGGACTTTTACTTTTACCACCCCAAACAGACAAAACTACCCCTGCAGTCAACCACTCAACACCACTGTGCCCCACCTCCACCCAACCAGTGCTACACACAAACACCAACCCCCAACACCACCGTCTGCAACTCTAAGGCAGGGAAGAAGGCATAGATGAAAGAGAAATGTAGAATGCGACACTATTCTGGAAAAGCTTGTCCGTAAGTCACTAATTTTTTTATACTTCTGGAAAGGCCTTTATGGAATAATGCAAACATTCTTATGGAAATTTATTTCTGGAAGTGTAAAAAAAATAGTATCTTCCAGAAAGGCCTTTCTAGAAGTATATTTGCATACTTTTGGAAAGGTTTTTCCAAAAGACACTAATATTTTTTATACTTCTGAAAAGACCTTTTGGAGTCCCAACACGTCTCCATTTCAGTCATTGGAGAAGGTGTTGATGGTGGCTGTGTCGGAGGGGAGGGGGTCAGTGATGGTGCAGGGTAATTTGTCCATTCAAGTAGTTTTTGGGGTTACAAGAAGCAAAAAGGTGGTGCAGGAAGTAAAATATGCCACTGAGTTGGGTAGCTACTACATCTTGGGCCAGCCCCATTACACAATTGGATGATGATGTGCTCAAATTTCTTAGGGTAATATCAGACTATTGTATCCTGCACTCGCATTATTGCATCCTACACCTTTCATTACATTTTGGAAAGCTCATTATGAAATGTAAATTTACATTCCAAAATGGACTTTCCTGAATGTAATGAGAGGTGTCCCATGTAATAGTGGGAATGCGGGATATAAATGCCTTAATATCATGTATTGGTGACTAAAACACTATTGTGTTCAATCATTAGCAGCTAACGAAGTCCAAATTATTCCACCAAACATAAATTGGTATAGACCATAGCAGTGCAACAGTATGACTTCTTTTCCACCCATAACCAAGTAATTTATTTTATCTCCATCAAGAGTCTTCTATTCCATAAAATTGCAAATTTTAGTATATCGAAATAAAAGTTACAACTTCATGTAACCTATTTAGCAAGGAGTGGTTGTTTTAGGTTATATATTTGTTTTTTTTAGCAAGCTCTTGTGGTCAAATGCACTGGAAAAAAAAACGATGTGAAAACTAACTCACCAGATTGTAAATATTCTTAGTTCGAACCATTGTCTTGTCTCTCATAAAAAGACTTGTCAGACACAGACCAAATATTCATAAGCATATTTATTTATTTAACGAAAGAAGCCTATTACTAGTGTGAGAAGACAAAGGGTAGTTCAAACTAAACTACATAGAAAGCAGGCTAGACTTAGAGTCTGGAATCATGTACAAAGGAACCTGATGCCACTTGTGTTAAGGACATTGTGGCAACAGTCAAATTGTTTATTCATACAAAATTTTTGCCTCAGATCTACTTTATTTCCATCCTTTGTCCTAGTCTAATAGATGAGGACTCCTTCACAGTTACAAAGTTTACTACAATTAACAAGAACCACATACTCATTTAACAGTCCTATTATCATTCACACTGATTTGCATCCCCTCTCCAAATGAACAACTTTTTCAATGCTTTCATCACTCAGCATCATCATCATCATCATCAGTAAAGTCTGGCTCAAGGGGCTTCCTCAATGAACCAAGAATGTCAAGTTCAGGCCCATATCTTAGGCTCCTACCTTTCCTTGGGCTGGAAGCTAGTTTTGCAGCATACATTGTGCCCTTTGGGGCCTGAAGAGGTGCAGAGAAATGTTCAGAGCCAGTTGTTCCAGGAACAAAGGCCATCATCAGATTCTCCTTTCTCTTGAGCTCACTTGTCTCCTTTATTCTCTTATACCTGAACCATGCTGCTTGTATGAAGCATGCAGCCCAAGTCCTCCACTGGTGGGAGTGGAACCTAAAAGTGTGCCTCAGTTGTTTGCTGTGCAGCCTTCTGAATTGTGCTGCCACAAACTTCAAGTCCCCTGCAATGAGTGCAAAGGCTTCCACTTCGGTGATGGCTTTCACCGTGCGAGTTGACAAAGGAAGGACTGCCGTTGGACGAGGGTCCAAGGCCCATGGCAGGAGCTCTTCACCACAGAAGTCACCAGAGCCAAGTGTGCAGGTGTTGAAGAAATCTGTTCTTCCACCATTGGTGGTGCAAGAATCTAGGCGTCCTTGAACAATGAAAAGCATCTCGTTCACAAGGTCACCCTCACGAACCACACAAGCACCTGGAGTGAAAAGAGAAGGTTTCAGCCTTTCACATATTGCATCTAGCATCCTTTCATCCATTTGATCAAATAGTGGTACCTGGCATGGGCCAATAAGTAGTTCATTCTTAGTTGCTCGTTTCCCTATAAACATGTTAACAAGGTAAAACTCTTGTTGTCATGAGCCAACAATTGCTAAAACTTAAGCTGTTAGATGAAGATACATGAATGCTTTTTATAATACATATCCATCGGGCCGCTTCATGCAGGTGCCCTTTGGACTTGTAGCATGTATAATGTCCCACCAACAACCTTGTGCTGAAATTCAACTTTTTATTAGATGAATAGGGGGACAAGGATCAAAATCTATATCACTAAGCCATATAAGCTTAGATACTATGTTATGAACCACCTATTCCAAAAGCTAAGGCTGAGGCTTTTAAATTACATCTCTAACAGAGGAAGCTTATTTGAAATTTTCACAATTCTCAGAAGGAGGAAATTAGATGCAGTTCCTTAGTGTGTTGTTCTCCAATCAGAATTAGAATTTTACATCGTTAATCTGCATAATAAATGTTTGTATCAAAGAACAACATAGGTTATCAAGGTGAAATTCCAATTCTGATTGGGGAACAATACTAACAGCATCTAAGAAATTACATCCAAGTTTGCTCCTTCACAAAACTGTGTCAATGAAAGCACGTGTAGAAAAGAAAACAAAGATTTACTTGTCGGACTAGATTGAGGCAAAGGTGGCGTTTGATGTCACGTCTTAGATCTATGGGAAGGTCTCTGAGAATAGTTTCCTCATCAACTCCCCTAGTAGCAACCCATCTGAATTGTTCATGACGTCGCACGTTTTGCTTTAGGTAACGGGGGAGCTGCCTGTGATGCATCCATCTTTCTGTATCTGTCCTTCTTATTCTACATTCTTCTAGCCGTGTAGTGGTGGATTGCAGGTAGGTCTGTTAATTAGATAAGAATTTCAGTTATATGAAAAGGATGAAAATGCAAGATATGAGGATCAGAGTTATGATCTTATTTAGTTATCACACATATTCATGGTGCATGCTTTATCCCCTACTGAAAGTGGGGCTAGCAAGCTTGGATCAAGGTCCTAGTTAGTACCTCAATAAACTTTTGCCAACAATAAGAGTCAATCATAAATGAAAAATTTAAATTAAATATCATTCTAAGCCTAATAGTTAGTATATGGATGATCAATTCACTATAAAGTATAACAGAAAGCCTGTTTTTATAAGTTTCAGAAATTTTATATTAAACTCTAAATAATCCTTGTAAGCCGAAAGGAAAATGCTATAAATAATCCTGATGTTAAGGAATACTATCATAACAACAGTGAGTTTATTTTTGCAAATTATTATCAAGTCCTGTGACTTGCAGCACATTAGAAGACTAGCAACAGCTAGACTTACTTGCATATTGCCTATAAGCAATGCAAAAAGCACCAATCCAAGAACTGCAATGATCACAGCAAAATTGGTCTCTGCAACACGTGTGCCAGTTAAGAGATTCTGTCCCAGAGAGCTGCAAATTTGGCATATTATTGATTAGAATATCACAAACTCTAGTTTGGACTGAAAATAAGTTTAGGATTAAGAAAGAATGGCTGTTAAGATGCAAAGAATATACTATTTTTCTTTAAGCACACGAAGGTCTTAGTTATAGTAAACAAAAGAAACGGAAAATTTGAGTTTCACTTCCTTATAAATCATCTTATCATTCACTAACATATGGCTGATTGGAATCTTATAATAATCAATCAATAATAGTATTACTGATCTTCAACGAAGTGATGATTATGCTCTGAATTATGTTTATTGCCATGCAACTAAGTTGTTATTTGATAAATTATTCCATTTTTACATAAAAAAATGAAGTTACCTAAGATTCCTTAGTCCCCACCAGAGACAGTAACAGTATTTGTTGAAGAATTTAGAGGCCGTAACTTCCAAATTCAGAGCATCAGCAAAGATACCAAATTGAAAGAAATCACTGCTCTGATCACATAGACTTGAGAGATTACTTGATCTTAACCAAGCAATCCTATCCGGGTCACCCATGCTTTGACAATCAAGATAACGATACTGACAGTGTGGGTACTGCAGTGTACAAACTTTCTTCCAACATTCATTCTGGCGTTCAATTGATAACAGGTACCAAGAGGATCCTAAAACCTTTTTTTAAAATAGAGGGACAGTTAATAACTAAATCAGAAGCAACAAAACAAGATAAAAAAAAAAATGAAAATCACAAAAAAGAAAGGAAAAGGAGATCTTCATTTAGGCTAAAATGTAATTTTGGTGGCTCATCTTAATATTTGGTTTTCATTTGGTTACCTAAATTTCAAAAGTTTCATTGTGGTCCTTAAAGTGGTCAACTTGGTGACAATTGACAAACGATAAGAGATGTCACATCATATAAATGTTTACCACATCAGCCTAAGTTAACATGTTAATGCAAAAAATTGGTGGAATGACCATTTTAATATAGCAGATACACTCTAAGGGACTAAAAGACACTTTAAGAGACTCCAATGAAACTTTTTCAATTTAAAGGACCTAAAACAAAAAATTCAAATGAGGAACCTAAATTATATTTTAGCCTCTTGATATATAATATTCCAAATTTGAAAGCTATAGTACAAAGTCCATCATAAGTTCTTATGCAAAGAGTTACTTGGAAAAGTGACTTACATGACTAGCTAGCATATAGAGCATCAGATTATATACTGCCCCAGCCCATGCATTTTCCATCATTACCCCATTTGCTTTGACGATTTCAGATGATAGAGGATAAATAAGATACAACCTCAACAGGTACTGGAAAATGGAAACAAGGCGTAAAATATGCCTTGAAGCAATCATTTGAGACCCTTTTAGATTTGGAATTACTGTCCAAATCAATACCTAACAAGTATGTGAATTACAAAAAACGTTATCCTGCCACACCACGGAAGAAACAAAACAGGATGTACCCAACTGAGACACAATAGCATTTAGAGCTGTAACATCAATTTAGTTCAGCAAAATGAACCTGAGAAATGCAGCAAATGGCACAACCAAGTAGAGACTTTTAGTATATTAGTATATTTTCGTTTTATCATAGCACAAGTTGAGTGGAAGAAAGTGAAAGTGTTTTATGAAAAAATGTCCTTAAAAAGCTTACAATTTGTCCAATTATGTTTACACATCATTCAACAAAACAAATACTTTGTAGTCTTTATCCTTCTCTTTCAAGTTTCACCTATTTGGCAGAATGTGAGCATAAGGCTGGTATAAATTAACAATAAAAATGAAAGGAAAAACAATCACTGCATTAAGAAGTCTTCTTAGTCTTAGACTATCTAGATTCACAAGTATAAAAAGTTGACCCTGATTTCTCTGTATAAGATTTAGAAAAATTATCAATATATAGGGATAGCAATAATGCATGAGGTAATACTTTTATTGTGGTCAGTATTAATATACACTTAGTGTTGACTAAGCCCATTTAGAATACTAAGATGTGCAAATAGTGTTCAATAGTTAAGTAATCCTATTGGATGATGCTAAAGCTTAAATAAGGTAAGTTTTGGAGTTGTCATCAATTTTGTAAGAATCAACTCATCTCCTTTTCTTCTTCACAAACAAATTTTCAGAAAATTAGGGATCAGAGAAGAAATGAATGCACATTTAATCAGGACATACCTATGGAAATGGTTGAGCAGCCATTAGATCAAGCCAGAAGTCTCTTCGCATGTACTTCGATGCAATTTTTGAAGAGTCTATGATAAGCTCTCCTCTACCAGAAACACGAGAGGAAGGAGCAATATAAGCGGTTTGAAACCGAAAATAAATCTGAATAATGTAAAATGCATCAATCAATGACCGGATTATGGTGAGGAACACTTCAAGACCAGCTGACATATCAATGCACTTGTCTCTCTTAGCCACTGGTAAGTAAAAGAATAGAGGATCCACGAATAACGAAAGCAAACACGCCGCTAAGAAAATTTTGTTCCAATTATTTACTCTATGTCCCCTAGGATCCAATACCAAAATCTCTGCTGCATCATAATCCTCAGAGAAGATCCTTGAAAGTTCTCTTCCATCCTCAGAGGACTTGTTGCCTATTGCATCCTTCCCACCCTTCTGTTTATCACTCCTCACTTCATTAAAGAACACCATTGGCAAGTGACTTTCTTTGTTGTTGTCCATTAACTTATTTGTCTCAAGTTCATCTTGAAATCTGAATGCACATATACACAACTGAGTTTCAGCACCAAAACCAAATGAAAAAATAAATAAAAGAAGTGATGAAAATAGCCAAGTCATACAAAATTGTAATCACATCAATTGACACATGTCCTATAACATTAATAAATTAATATAGTCACTGGCATATGTTACACTAATTTCTAATTATGTACAAGTTTGCAACTCAATGCCAAAGGGAAAAACTGGCAAACCTCACAGACTTTGATCTATCAGAAACCATAGTTTGCTAGTTCAACTTTTTAGCTTCACTCTTCAAGTAGACAGAATAGACCATATATATATGCAGGCTATTAACCACAGGAAAAGGTTTGATAATTGCGTGCTCAACCACAAAATATTGAAGCTAGTTTTCAGTGCAATCTTTCCCAGAAATCATGTGACAGAAAAGTAGTACTATGTTGTACAATAATATTTTTTGCTAGTTTTTTTCATTAAATTACAGGTAAATCCTGTGAATTTGACACTTCTAAAGGCTTGTGGAGGATTCAAAATCGTCGTTCCTTGAACTTAATGGTCAACTTGACATCACTTTTTCTGACATAAAAAGAATGTGAAATGAAACATATATGTGAGGTCCATGTATGTAGAGCCACAAAAACTGCCTTTATATACTTCATCTGTTTTAATAACCATGCAAAAATTTTAAGGTTCTGTTAGGGAAAACGTATCAATGAAAAACATCACATTCAAGTTCAATTATATGGATAAATAATAGAAGTAGAAAGAGAAATACCACAAGCTAGAAAAAGGGGAGAGAAAACAAGAAAAGAATAAAGTTAAGAAAAATTTAACCAGAAAATCCATGCTGTCAATTCCCTTTAAAAGCTACCTTGAATTCAGTATTTGACTTCTACACCATGAATTTTAATACCAAACTCCTGATTTGTCCTAATCAGTGAACAAAACCGAAACATGGGTCATGGAACAGTCTCATTCTACTGTGAAACCACTTTGCTTAATTGTTCCCCCCACTTGAGTTATATGACTTGGACCGCAACCGTATCACAGAAGGTTTTTTTTTTTTTATTATTCGAAAACAGAAATTTATAATAATTTACATCCTACTTAAACAATTGAGTTAAACCCTCTTAACTTATCAGAAGTTGAAAAAAATAAGTAATTGAAAGATTACCTATTACACAAAATTCAGATAATGTCTTATTTGTTAATGGAGCATTTGAAAGCTTTTGAAATGACACATGGGTTTGTTTAATGGTTTTTATTCATGTCATGTGTGGAATACAAATCCTCTACTCAAAAGAATAGGCCATAGGGGCATCAAAGTTTACAATTGCATTGCAAGCCTTTATTTTTTCTTTCTTTCTTTTTTTTGTCTCAAATTTTGATGACGTTGAAAACCTTATCCAACATCACCGCAGAGACTGATCATTGATCATGTCAAACTGAAAGCCTAGTCATGCACCTTCCTCTCAACTGCATGCGTACTGTGTCTGGTGACAGCCATGCACTAGTATTGGAAACGTGTGTAGAATTATGCAACTATGGATTATAGAGAAATAACATCAACACAATCTCTAATACTTCATTTTCATACAATTTTTTTTCATTAAGTGAAATTCACGTGAATCTCACTAAATGTGGGTGTCATTTTTTTTTCTTAATAGGATCTCATATTCAAGCTAATGAGACTCATGTTAATCTCAACCAATAGTATATTAGAAAATGGGTGTTAAAGTATGTTGGTAGCACAATGTTCCCTTTTTTTTTCTTTCAATGAAATTAATTTTAGTGTGATTATTATTCTTATTATCGTTATTTATAACATATTTCATGGCTTCTACCACTAATTTCCATACACTTGTCAATCATGTTTCTCGTCTTTCATTGACTGGAGTTTCTATTTTTTAATTATGTTAAGTATACTAGTACCATAAATACACATTTACTATGTTTGTCTGAACAGTATTTTGCCATTTATTATTGTAAAAACTGCTAATGGAGGCAAAATTCTTGAAAACTTATACAGAAGTTACGCTTTAAGAGGAATAATAACTGGTTAATGAGCCCCGTTATTAAATTGACTTGATTTCAATCACAAATTCTGTGAAATTGATCATAACATTAGCTTGACTTTCAACTCGATCATTAACTACTTATGCAGCTGAGGAGTTGTAGGGTTGAGGCAGAATAACCGTGACTTGGGGGGTGTGAGACGAAATCAAGGGTGAATATAGAGATTAATGGACTTGGTGCATATTGCAATTGCAAAGGTGATAGCTTTAAAGGCAAAGCTTGTTTGAATCAATAATAATCATATATTTCAACAACCCAAACCAAAGATTCATACGGCAATGTGATGGAATAGCAGTTGCGGCTATTTAAAATAAATGCACAAAACATTATGTTACTTTTATATTACTATTATTACCATATCACCGGTATGTTATATGTTAAAATTTAATAAAGAAAATATGATTATAAAAATGTAATGAAACATAAAATAAAAACTGTTTTGTAATGAGAAAATAACTTTTATATTAAGTAAATATAATTATGTTGTATATCTATTTAGGCATGGTAGCGGGACCCAAACCCGTAAGTATCCATTCGAATCCGCTGGGAAAAATCGAATTTATCGAGTTCGGTTTCGGGTTTTTCCCGATAGTCAGAAGCGGGGGCGGGGCGGGTGTGGGATTATTGATACCCGCCCCGCACCCGTCCAGTCATAAATAATATTAAAAAAATAAAAATAACAAGATATTATTTTATAACTTTTTAATTGAATTGATTGATTTTTTTTTGTAATTTTTAAATTATGATCTCATATTTTGAATGAGTTTGTTATTGTGCTTCTTTGTTACGTAATTAGTTTTTTCGTTCGATTTTTTCCATAAAAAAATATATTATTTTTTAATTTTAATCAAACAGTAGGGACGGAGCGAGGAAAACCCGATCCCAATGGGAATAAGGATGAGGATGAATTTTAAAATCCGACGGGAATCGGGACAGGATCGGGGAGTGATTTTTGAGTTGAGGACGGAGACGGAAAATGCAAAACCCGATCCCACTCCACCCAGTGGCCATGCCTATATCTATCTACAAAAGTTTAAAGTTGATTAAAAATTGAGAATGGCCCAGTCAAGTTTCACAAGCCATGAATAGTGATATTGTTTTTTTAAGGAAATGAATAGTGATATAGTTTGATGTAATGTAAAGAGAGTTAAAATTTATGGAACAAAATGACAGTCATTTTAAATTTGTCTTTAAGATCAAAGGTAACTCTTATGGTAACATAAATTGTTACAAGATCAAGTTAGTTACTATAAAAGAATTTACTCAAAAGGAAAACATTAAATATAATTAAACAATATTTTCACTAGTACTAAGAAAGATTCTCTCGTAATTATCATCATGCCATTGGTAGTTCTATATGTTTTAAAACTATACGGGGATTTAGGGAAAGATGTTTATATCGACCAACCATTGAAAGGAAAAGAACATGACAAACGAAAAGTTCAAAGATCAATATAAAACTCATGAACAAGCTTCTCGACAACTGCATTGTGTCCTTAGGGTTCAAGAAGAACACAAACCAATGTATGTATCTGAAGATTGGTTAGAATAAGTTTATTTTTCTGGTTTTCTATACTACGATATCTTACTCATGTAAATAAGTTTGCGAATATTTTGTTTTTTTGGATAACAAGTTTATGAATATTTTGTTTACAATAATATTAAATATACACTTGATGCTCCTGATGCTACATTATATAAATCAATTATATGTGAAGCTCATAATTTTAACATCGTAATCCAATTCCTTCATAGCTATTAGCTAGTACAGGAATCGAGTCTAATGACATTTAAATTTAAATTTATTACTTATTAGTGTGGTATTGGTTGGGTTGAACACATATCCCGATTCTCTGCACTCAATGTTTATCGTACTCATTAGTAACTCGAAATTATGTACGAAGATAGGGCAACTCATATTTTGTGTTGGTAGATTGAACTTCAAATACGCTTCCGATATCAACTATTGGATCTTCATCCAATTATTAAAAATGTGTGATTACATAGAAAAGTAACTGCACCGAATAGTTATCGGAGAAATATCACTAACATACTTTCTAACAAATTTCTCCTAACACATGATTTTATAATTTTTAATTTATAATAAAGTGAGTTAAAGAAATACGTTACCAGTACTCCTCTAATTTTCATATGGAGTTGATTTAAAGATAGTAAGAATTAAAAAAATCAACACAATTATGCAGCAATATTTTGATTTATGATTTTAATTTTATAATTCTTTTTAAGGTAACCATGCTATTAGTGGTTCATCATCTTTAATAACATCTTTTTTGATATTTTTTTTTTCCATTTGTAATACTCAAATTCAAGATTTTATTTAAAAAATCTAAATTCAATTTCACGCAAGTCAGCGACTTTTAATAATTTAATATTTTAACAAAAAAAAGTCAGTATATTTTTTAATTTTTTTTTTGGGAGTATTAACTTCTCATTACAAAAACTATTAAATTATAAAAAATTTAAAAATTAATAAAACTATAGAAATATACAAAATAATTCAACTAACAAAAATTCATAAATTGCTTTTATTTATTAGCATTTTTTATATATAAATGTCCCTCCTTAGATTTTCCCCATATCAAATTGACCATAACAATGAGAAAATAGTCTATTAAAGTCCAAGAAAAAGGGGAAGTGTATTTGAATTTTCTTAGACTTAATTTTAAATTATTTCAATTCCGTAAAATTACATTTAATTGACAATTAAGTTTATAATAAAATAATTTGTTTAAACTTTTTTTATCTAAAAAGTAAATTCAAAATAAAACTTATACAAGATTCTTAACTTTATCCATAAATTATATTTTTCTTTTACTTTTAGTGAAATGTACTTTTAAAAATAAAAGCAAATCCAAATTTAAACCAACCAAACATCTTTTTTTATTTTTTGAAACAATGGTCATGACAAGACAAGATATTTGATAAAAGTTACAAACAGACATAAACCATTAGATGTTATCATACATTTTACTCCTGTCAAACTCAAACCTTATACAATAGATACCCCAAATTAATCCTGCTTGACATCTACATTTCCAAGCTTAACAGGATCTGCTCGAACTGGTTCAGCATCTGCCTCAGCCTGCAATAACATTGCCATTTTGTAATTTCAGTTCACATTTGAATTCATGGAAGCTTCATACGTGAAATTGTCAACACAAAATTGTAAGCATTCACATACGTCAACACAAGAATTATACACCGCATGCATGGTGCAAACGCTAACTAAAAACAGAATCCATCATCATCTCACTGGAGCACCAACAATCAAGAAGGAATACCGAAGGGTCACTACCTGGTAGTGGTTGTCTAAAGGATCAATCAAAATTCATCTCTAAGAAAAACAAATAATTGGCAGGCAAACAGATTGTTTCTCAATTGGGTTGGGAGATGCATATGATCATCGGTAACACAAGCCCTTCTCAGCTAAACCAAATATCATACTGGATAACAGACATTTGAACAACGCTAAAATTGTTCCTAATATAATCCTGTCTTTGTAAATGACCAACCCCCAACAATAATCTATCAAGTAACATAGGATAAAAAGGTAGCAGAATAGGCATCATTTCTAACTCAAATTCGCATCAATTTCACCAATTAAACTTCATTATCCGTCAAAACAAATTAAGTAGAATCAGTTATTATAAACTGCAAAATCAAAAGTTTAACATAATACAACAAACTCTTTTTTTTTTTTTTCTTCTTCTTTCATTCTAACTCAAAAATATCCTCACAACAGGAGGCCTGGCCACAAAATCCTATAGGCTACAGATAAAGAGATACTCCAGGAATTCCACATCATTTGTTAGGATTAGGTATTCCTCTTTTCCAACTCTTTAGACACAAAGCTGAACTTCTTTCAATATGAACCATCAATTCACACTTGGATCGAATTGGCTCAGAATGATAGCCTATCAAATTGCAAATTTTACAGAATTCAAGTTCTAAACCACATTGCTGGTGACAGCTTTTAGAACAAACCACCAATTTTTCTTGAAAAAATTAAATTTAAATGCTAGTGGGATCAGATTATTTGGAACCGGATCTCAGCATTATCTTATAATGCAATAGCAAACTCCTATTGTGGAAATTGGAGCAAAATGATCATATATGCAATTGAAGAATACAAAAGATTGTTTCTCAAAAGCTATTTCACAATATTATGTCTCGATGTCTCCAATGAAGACTTCTACAAAGAGCTAATAAAAGGATTAATATGTTCTGTTCGATAAACATACCCTGACACTCAAACAGTTCTCCATAATCCATATTTCTAGCATGGATCATCCTACTTGATTTAAAAAATTTCTAGACATAAAATCTAAACTAACGAAAGCATCTTGAACTTGAAGTGCATTAAAATGACTATTCCAAATCATTTAGGAAGATATTAGTTGATCTAATGGATTTGTTACGTGCTTCTAGTTACACTAACATCTCCAATCTCTGCACCTTCTCCTCCATGTCCTCAAAAGGTTTAGGCATATCTTGACATCCACAATTCACCCACAATATTCAGAAAGATCTACAAAGCAACACAGTTGTCAGCCATCGCACAAGGAAGTGCTACAACCACATACTGTAAATAATCAGTATGGCTCATGCCACTCCTGAAAGCAACGTCATCAGTGGGGACATCCTCCACTTCAAATGGAAGCTCCATGTCTCACATAGGCCATAGCTGACACCGGACTCACATTCCTCGATCCTGTAAAGTTGTAAAGTTCGGTCCATGTTAAAAAAAATAGCCACCATGGCGTGGAGGATTTTTTGCCAACCGCCATAGGTAATTTGTGAAGGGAGGCCTGCCATGGCGGCACCATAAGGCGCAATAGCATGTTTATATGGCGGAATTTTGGCCTTTTGCCATGTTCTGTCATCCGTCATTGATAACATTGGTGGGTCTTACACTTTCACTCATCACGAACCGCCAACAACGAATTCACACCCCAACATCATATTGGTTATTTCCGACATCAACATCAACAACACCTTTAATCCAAGTTAATTGGGGTCGGTGGTAGATGAACCCAATGATAAATAAAAAATGAGACAAAGAAAGAGATAGGGAAAGAGAAAAAAAAAAAGTGGAAATAAGACAAAAGAGAGAAAAAAAAAATAAGCTAAAATAAAAGAGAGGTGAAAGGAAGAAGAAAGAAAAGAAGAGGCAAAGGACTAAAACAAGGAGACGACTAGAACATAGAACTACTATTGGGTTAAACCTTAACTCTCCACCAAGTTTATACCTTTTCTCCACTTCGTCCTAAGACATACCGTCCGCCAATCTATATCCCACTCTATTAGGTCTTGTTAGCTACCTTTTCCCAAGTAAGTTTCGATCGACCTCTACCTCTCTTTGTGTCGAGCTCTTGGTAACAAATTCTTGTTCTTACGGGAGCATCCAGTGGTCGTCTCATAACATATCCAAACCTCCTCAATCTATGTTCCCTCATCTTTTCACATACCAGTACCACTGATTCTTTTCGTCGAATATGCTCATTTATTATCTTATCCATCTTCGTATATCCACACGTCCACCTTAACATCTTCATTGGTTATTTCCGACATACTAAAAGTAAAAGCAAACAAAAGTCCCTTATTGACCTGAATGAAATCACAGGTTTATTATTCCACCCTACAGAAAACAAAAGAATTTTCCTTCCAAACCACCAAATTGAGCACTAACAAAGCCTCTGCCATTCTAATCCGCTCGAGTGAAGTTTGTTAACTTCCACAATAACTAATTTAAGATCATATATATACCATGATTTCTAATTTATGATTGATAGTAGTACATAAAAATTAAACTCATTCGTAAACAATTAAAATTAGTCATTGACTTACTTTACTAACCCTGTTGGCTGGAGGCTTGAATGGACATGCAGGAGGAGCCCTCTCCGGTTTCCTGTACTCCCAACCAAAAACCCGATAGATTTTTCCCTGAAAAACAGAATCACAGATCAACAATCACCAAACATATCCTATAATTATAAATTTCACTTTTTCTTTTGGTGACCATGGTATTAATACGAAGCAGTGACTAATCTTTGTTGGAAACCTTAAGGGCACATAAAGAGGGGTATTGGGTATTCCTCTCCAGTACGATTTATTCCGTACCATAAATTTCACTTATTATTATTATTATTAGTTTGGGTAAAATAAAGATAATAAAATGGGGAATTGCACTTACCATGATAAAATGGAAGAGAAGAGGGAGGATGTTGACGATCGGGACGAGAAAGAGGGGCAGCAAACAAGCCAAGCAAACCTATTATAACATCACATCATTCAATTCAATTTTGTTTGAAAAATTAAACGAAAACGAAGAATTGATCGCAAAAAAAGAATTGAGAGAATTTTAGGTAATACTACTTCCATACCATGTTGGGATGAACGAGTAGAGTACGCGAAAACCGAGAACGATTGATTCAGCAGCGCGATTCACAACAGCGAGGTTCGTTGGGGAGAGCGAGGCAATTTGGTAATTTCCTTTCCACGCCGAAATTACATATCAGTGTTGGAATTTAGTGTTGGGCCCTTTCATTTTTTATAGCCCACGGGCTGCAAGAGGGATACCAAGAACAACTTTGAACCCAACGGGCAATTACTTTCCACAGTCCCGAATTGCTTCTTGCACTTCCCATTTTGTTTCCTGCAGAAAAAAAACACCCTAATCAGTGAGTTTAATTTACATGTACTTCTGAAAAAAAATTGCATGCACTTCAAATGTAACGATATTTTATATTTCATTTAATAAAACTATTTTTTTAATAATAATTACCTTAAAAAAAATTGACCATAGTTTTTTGATTGACTTAATGTATAAAAAAACATTTTATATTATCAATGCATATCTTATTTTATCATGATCAACAATAAATACATGCACATAAAAACCTTCTCGATCAATATGGATGTATAATTTGAAAGTCTGTAACATGTATGAAGTTTAACTATTTACTTATATGCAATCTAGGTCCGTGGGTACCTATAAATTGTCTTGGCAGTAAAAGAAATAAATAAAAAATTTGAAAAAGCTTCAATTTCAAATGTGTAATGCAACATTGCAAGAGTGTCTACTGGTTGTAAATAATCTGGTATCCTGGTTTTCAATTATCACGGGCATATATAATGCATAAATCCTGTCTTTTGATTGTTTTTGTCTGTCACAATGTGAGGAAATTAGAAGACAGGCTTGAAAATTATATTTAAAGCCCAGTGACACATAAAAGAAAGAAAGAAAAAAAAAATGTAACAGGTTTTTTCATCACGTTGTGATTATTAGACCTATTATATTAAGTCAAACGGGAAATAATGGTTTGCCAAAAAATCCGACCTGCCGGATTCGAACCAGCGACCTAAGGATTATCTGTTGAATTACCTACTACAGTCCTCCGCTCTACCAACTGAGCTAAGGTCGGCTTTTATAAGACGTGAGCATATATTTAATTTCACCGTTTAATTTATGATCATTAGAGTCCGTTGCCTTTCCACATTCAACTATTTAATTCATTTCAAAACTTAACTCAAAAAGAAAAAGGAAAAATATTAAGGAAATTAATAATAAGAGTTAGCTCATCAATGTAGTATATATAACTAATTATAGTTGACAATTTAGATAATCTTATTAACTATTTTGTGACTCTTATTTTAGTTTCTGAAGATGCTTCAAGTAAGAATTACTCTTTTTTCTTAGATATTTTTTATGTATGATAAATAACCTGTTTTAGCAAACTACTTTGACTTGATATTATTGTCTATACTAGAGTAAGAAATTAGGCTTTGTGGGACGATGAGAGAGTGGAGAAATTTTGAGAAGTATCTTAATTATAATGGTGTTGATTATGTGTTTGTTTGCTTGTGTGATAATTGGTGTTTTTGTATTTGGGATATTGTTTTGGATCGAACCTAGTGGTGTTTTTGCGGAGGCGATGGAGGAGTTTGTGAGAAGCAAGTTAAGGACATGGACAAGATTTCCCTGACAAAGAGTGTGTGTTTTTTTTTTTTTTAATAATTTTTTACAAAAGGAGTAGGGCAATGTCACCAATATTGCTTAGCCATATCTAGTTGTTAATAAGAAAAGCATTTGACCTTATTGGTTTGAAAGCTCCCTATCAACGACCATATTCGTTTGATCATTTCATTATGGGGCTAGCTTCACTTTCTACGTTACTATAGTCTCCATGCTGCCATGCATCTTCAACAAGAAATCGTGCTTGGTAATTTGGAGGAACAATCGACATCTCCCAATTTACAAAACGCAATTAAGTTGCCATTTTAATGTTTGTGAATTTTGATAGCTAGCCACTTCATTTTCCCTTTTGTTAATTACTTCGTATATGGCGTGATTGCTAGCACCTATATCATAAAGATAAATACATATTGTAGCTTATCTTCAACAGCGCATTATAAAAGTAATCAGTATCATGTTTTTAACTGTTGAGGAGCAACTTGCTCTTCCACAACTTTACGTTTATTACACAAATTTTTTGTTATATAAACATATACGAATTTTCTTATTAAAAAAATGTGTAATATGCATAGAGAATTAATTAAAAAAAATTGATATACATTTATTGTCTAGTCCTTTAGTTTGGAGTAAGTTCAGAGTGTTAATGATATCGTTGATAATTAGACCAATGGACCAATCTGAAACTAGAATACTATTGTTAATAATTCAACTTTCAAGCAAATCATGGCAGACCTGTGAAGAGAATCTGCTGAAACGCTGAAGAAGTTTCCTTGCAATAAATTAACGGGACCCTTTGGACTTTGAGAATTACTGACATTTTAATTTCTCTGATTAAATGACATTGTATTTGGTTTCAAACTACTCTAAGGATGCGTTTCTTTGCAGAAAAAAAATGAAAAAGAAAAAAAAATGAATAATAAAATAATAAAATTCACACTTTTTTACATTTTACTTTAATTCAAAATGAATAGTAAAATCACAATAACATTATTATAAAATGAAGAGCGTGCTTATAATATTCGCACTCACCAACATGGCCAATCCCACTCGGCCTAATCTCTCTTCATTACACATTGATGTTATTTTTTTTTTCTCTTTTCTTCCTTTTTGCTTGTGCTAACCCGAAAGAGAAATGTAACAAAGCGAGAAATCCACACAATCTTACCAAATTTCTTCTCTAAGAGGGCCCTAATTGGACTCTCAATCCGTACACTTGCAACAATGTTGTTGTCAAGGAAGGGCCCATCTCATGTCATCTCCATATAAAAAAAATTAACTTTCTAAAAGATAGCACAACATATATAACAAATCACACAAAGTAGTGATTAGAGAGAGCTAGGTTCTTCTGCTCTAAAATTATGCAACACTTCAAGTGATAAATCACTTATAGTTCCATATAAGTAAAAAATATCATGCACCTTGTTACACCAAATCCGATCTGACTTTCAAATTTACTTTACCACATCAAACACATCACATTACTCGGATTTAGTGTAACAAAATACATAATTATTCTATTTATATGGACCAATAAATGATTTAGCATACCAAATATTACATAACTTTATAGTAGAAATTCACTTTTGGAAGTGTTACCCCCAACACTCAGGTGTTAGTCGGTGATCTCTTTTCGGGTCTTGGCAATAGTTATAGACCATGTGGTATTTTTGCACCCATCTCATAGCCCAATATTGGCGTCTGGTCAAACCACCGGAGCGATATGGCGAGGCCGAGACCGGGCGGCACCAACGAGAGGCATAGGCTGAGCAACCACCAGCCCTGAAGTTGGTGTACTTTGCAACAAAAGGTTGGTATCTGTAATCAGCCTTGTACTTACCATCTTCTGTTGCCCATGATGAGGCATCCCATATTGAACCATAAAGCCACATTGGCCTTAGTGGAAATGTTTCAGCACTCTTCCTTGGGTACCTCCTTATGGGAATATCATCCACAAGGAATCTGATATATTAATTCATAATGTCAGTAAAAGCAGTCTATGTAAATCACTTTTAATGTGGCTGTGATTGTATAATGGACCTGTGTAGACACAGGCTTCTTCTTTAGAAACACTTCTAAGAAGAAGAATATAAGAAGAAAAAATGAGATGGGTTTTTTTATAAATAAAAATATACCCTCCATTAGCTAATTTTTAGAAATTCATCAATATAATTTCTCTAAAAGATGAGATGACATCTATAAATTAACTAATGAAAAATTCATTTTAACTTATAAAGAAACTCATTTCATTTTTTTTCTTTTTCTAGAAGTGTTTCTAGAGAAACTTACACTCAAACAGATCTAATGTCATACACTTTGATTGATGGTGTGAAAGATAAAAATTAATCTCAATGTTAGTTACACTTAAAAAATATTTTTACACTCTCATCTAATAATAAATTGTCATATATTATAAATTTATTGACAATTATAATATCTATTTTAAAAATCATATCAAGAATAACTTTTAATTGGTTCATAACTTACGTTAGTGCATGAAAATTACAATATAATGTTATAGTGAATGTGAAACTAATTTTATATCTGTGGCCAAAAGGTATATCACTAAATTAATGTCACTTTAACAAAGGGACCAGGATTTTACTTTACCCCACACTTCTAAATTCTAATAGTTCTGTTTTCATACTTTGTGTGTTGTTCATGCGATCTTGATTTTATATGATTAACCCTGTCATCAAGTGCCTCTTTTCCTTTCCTCAATTTCAGAGAAAACGAAATTCTTTTTCATAATCCAAAATATCACTCTCACTCACTCGTGCCTATAATGTGCTGCCTTTTTATAAGAGCCAGTCAAATCAATGACAAAAGCATGGAGCCCAAGTTTAATACTGTTGATTCCCTTTTACCTCTCTTCTATCTGCCTCAGTGGAAAATGAAATGTTGCCTACCCTATCTTCTCTACTTTATCATAGACTAACAAATCAAGCAATTTCAAACTCTAATATACAGATATTTAGTAAAATTTACAGTGACTTACATTATTTCCTTAGGACTCCAAAGTATAGCATAGTGATGAAAGTGTTGGGTAGGATCAAACCAAAGGTGGAACTTCATTTCTCTGCCAATAATTGTGCCATCCCCACTCCCTCTTATATAAATATTGGTCTGTAAAGTATAAGGCTTTCCAAATGTTGTCCCAAGAAACTCAATGTCCACTTCATCATGAAAGCCCGGATGTGCCTCATTGTTAGAAAGCTGGCCATTACTCAAATCATGAGTAAACTTTAAACCAAATTGAATGTGTAAACTTTCCATCAATCAACTTATGTAAAAATCATTTGACCACATCTTACATAGAACGCCGTCATTAACCATATCATTAGTGGACTTAAACTAAAATTGAATGTGTAAACTTCCATCAATCAACTTAAGTAAAAATCATTTGACCATATCTTACATAGAAAGCAGTCATTAATCAAATTCATTAGTGGACTTAAACTAAAAATGAATGCGTAAACTTTAATCAACCAACTTGTACTTTTGTACAAATCATTTGATCATAACTTACATAGAACGCTGTTATAACTCCTGCAGTATAGCCAGGATGGAGCTTAATGGAAGCACCAAAGTAACCGGATCGAAATGGTCGGTTTGACTTGAAGCCACTTCCTGTTAACAAAAGATGTGTCACATTTCAATATCAATGACATAAATACATACTAGTAGACAATATACTATGGAGAGCGAATTTAAAGACTCATACCTGAGGAGCTATCAAGCCATATTGTTAATGCATTTTGGTCTATGCTTTGGTGCTGAGGGCCCCAAAGATTATTAAACCCTCTATAAAAGTTCACAGGCCTGAATTTGGAACTTGGCCTGTAATCAGGTGAAGGTGGCCAGTAGGCATTGCTTGAAGAGGCCATAAGCATAAAGAATAAAATAGCAAAGACAGTTATCAAAGCCATGAAGGAAAAAGATGAGTAAGCTAAAGTGTAAGCAGGAAAGCAGAATGATGCTCTATTATAAATGCAGAGTGAGAAGTGAAAGGGAGAGGGGACTGTTCATAGAAAGGTGCGTATGAATGAAATAAGAGTATGACAGTACAATTTTGATAAAAATAAGAAAATTTGTGGATCCCTCCATGAAGAGTTAACGGTGAAACTGAGGAGAATAGGGAGGGATTAGAAAGCTAAGCATGCCATTAATTAATTGTGGATCATTACAGACAAAATGGATGGTCTTTAATTGTTGGATTACATTCAATTTTTACACTTTGCAGGGTCAATTAAATTATGTCATTCTCTTTTTCCCAATGCAACTATTTTCCTTCTTACTACTAATGTCAGATAACTTTTTAGTGTTGTAGGAGAGCTTAGAAAAGCAAATGACATGCAGAAGAGGGCAGATGGGGTGCCATAAATGTTGTGTTTGTATGGCTCTAAATACAATACAATGATGTCAATTACACACAATATTCCTTGCACTATTTTTATATGATCACTTCCTTTTTGAGTAATAGTTAATAGGGTGTTGATACTGGCTAGTCAGTAATTTTAGAATATTGATTAAAAATTAAAAAAAAATATTTATTTAAAAAATTATAAGAGAACATAAAAAAGTTAGTTACATACAACAATATAATTTTGTATATCCCAAGAATTTTTTTTTAAATTCCTTAATCAATTAAATGTGCCGACGACATTGTAGTTAGCACACACTTTATCTTTATTTTTTCCAAACTGTAAAATTGTGAAAATGGGGTATGAAATTTGGTGCGCAAGCAAATAACACAACCCTTTGTCATAGATGTGTCAGAGCTCTGAAAGCACTTGCTGGATTAACCCAATATTTTGCACTTTTCACCATACCATCACCCTCCTCAATGTGTCTGCTACCAATCAGTGAAGCATAACTGTAAGTGGAGGACCAAAATTAAACAAATACGTAAATGAATGCATAAATAATGAGTTAAAGCAAAAGAGGTGTGGGCCAGATTCTGATATAGTCAATTTATGAACCCCAAGTGAGTAATGATGCGTTTTAACCTATGAAAAATTTCATGAATGAGGTGGGTCAAGAACTATCCCTTAATGGTCCCCAAAGCTTGATATCAGGGGGCACACGGCCACACGCATAATTGATTGACTCGTAGAAATAAAATAACCCTCTAATGGATGATTCATACTACATAAGATGAATAATAAAAAAAAAAGGAGTCCATAAAGATTGCAAGCAATCACATTACCATCAAATGTTTTGCCAAAGATCAATTAATCAAAATCCATTTTAAGGTTAAATATGAGTTGGCACAACTCATTTAGTTTATTTTTTGGTTGGATCCAACTAAATAATTACTTGTTTAGTTGATTGATTCCTTGATATAGACAAATTCTTGATATCAATCTTCTGAAGTGAATCATCATAATAAGATTTTAATGTTATTCATTCTTTAGGTGATGTGGGAATTAGGGAGATGAGGACCCGGATTCTTTAACACATTGAAATCATCATATGAAGATCAGACAGTTTATATTTTCTTTCAATCGATCATACTTAAGCTATGTATTCGAGAATTGAACAGTTCAATCTTCAGGTAATGGTACCAATTCATTACTATATAAATGCGTGACTGTAGAAAATCAGTTTCCGAACAATTATAGTGGATTGGTAAGTGCAGAGTTCTACTTTCTCTATGAAGATGTGTGCTTACCATATTTGGCCACATTTAAGATATAAACAATCCAAATCAAATTATATAACCCCCAAACAAGCAATTAACTAGGTTTTGAGAAAGATTTTGAGCAATTTTCGAGGCCAAAAATACAAAAAGCAGATTGGTTAGTGTCTACGTCAAATATTTGGTACGTGGACCCCTGACCGATGTCCCACAAATCTAACAAAATTTGGAGTCTTGGGTGCCAAATAGTACAAGAAATTAAGGCATGGTTTCCCATAAGCAAAGCACAAAATCGCAAGACAGAGATCTATAAGACTCGAAGGCACTACCAAGTTTCCAGCAACAACCACCGCTACAAGATGTTTAAAAACAATAACCACAAAATAGAGTCTCTCAAAGAATTCATATGCAATAATACAAGCTCAAATTATGCAAACAATATGTGACATGAAAAAAAATGTATAATGGGGATTTGTGTGCTCTGGATTTTCATTTACGACTTGCAAGAGCTTTTTTTTATTGACCTATAATGAAGACCAATTCACACGATTGGAAACATGCACTACTCTGTCGGTAACACGGAGGAAGTGAGAGATTAAGGGTGAATGATCAATGATGGGGATGGGAATAGGGCCACCTAGCCTTAGCCGACACAATTCACAAAGCTCATATCATATGACACTTAGATTTGGTTCCTCTCTTATATCAAAGGACTTGTCCATAGGAACACGTAAAAAACTAAAGTTGCTCTTATGATCCTTAATTAGCTAGACCCTTATATGTGGGGGATGCATCAATTTTGTTACAAACTTACAATATATTGTTTTACGTTATTCAAAATATAGGAGTTATAAAATTAATTTGTTGGTCAAAGAGAAAATGTGATTGAAAATGAAAAATTGTGGATTTAAATCTTTTTTATTAATAAAAAATTAATAAATTAACAATTAATATTTGTTGATAGTAAAAATGTTATTCAAAATATTGTGGTTTATAAGGAATCTAATGTGTCTTTGATAAAATGAAGATTATGGTCCCAATTGTTGTGTTGTATTTCCTATTTTTTACATTCGTAGCTAACTTGCCGTGAAAGATAAACCTTGTTCTTTTTGTTGAAAAGCTACTCTAAATGGTTGGTGTAGCTTGTATTTTGAGATTGCATTTTACTACTAGATTTGGAGAAATTTATTCCAACGTCCCTTGACTTTGTCACCTCCAAATATGGTGTAGTGATTGTCACTGTAGCAGGGATTACCTCTATTTTCATGTAATAGGGGGAATTAAGTTGTTTCGTGTGGGAGAGTGGCAATGGTAGCAATGGCAAAGCAAACAAAGATGGAATAATCTTTGTGTTATGTAATTGGTAAAATATCCCACAGTTGTAAACAAGAAACGTGGTTTTACTTCTGAAAGAAAAAAAAAATCATATTCGGTTGTTTAATATCAAGCATGGTTATGTCTTTAAAAGTTTGATTAAAGCAAAAGCTAAGATAGTAATTTTTTGCAATTTGTGGAGAATTTTATATTAAAGTTTACTATAAATTTGGTTTTGAAATAAAAGCTTTTAAACATAAATCATTCTACTTTAGTTTCAATTTTAACTCAAATTAATTCTGTAAAATCAAGAGAATAAATATCAACTTTATAAATATTCTGAAATATAATCTTAATAAAACAATATTTTTAAAATTTTTATATTAAAAACAACTAAAATTTAGTTCGCTTAAAAAGTTAAGTTTAACATATAAGTGTATTTAATTAAGTAAATAATAATAATAATAATAATATAATAATAATAATAATAATAATAATAATTAATGCTACTGTTGCTATCATAATTTATTATAGAGTTTAATGGTTATGTAAAGATAATATGTTATTGTATAAATAATTTATCCGACTATTTATGCTTTCTTTAGAGATTGCACGACTCTTTTATTGTAGATTCGGACTTGTGTTCCAATTGAGCTAATTAAACAAAACTTATTTAGCTTTCTTTTGTTGTAAAAAAAAATGCATTAGCTTTTTAATATAAATATAATAAATTATACTTGTATTCTTTTTTCTTAATTGCACTTGATATTTCTCATTTTTTGCATCCTACAAAAAAACCTCTTAATTATTTAGTTTATATTATACCTAAACTTCCTCCCTCCTAAACATCAATTAATGATTGAACAGAAAATAAACAAATGTTAGTCACATAATTTTTAATGAAAATTATTTTTAAAATATCCTTATTTTTTCTCTCAAAATCAAATATTGGATTTTACAAACCCTCATCTTCTTCAACAACTCCTTTTCACTTATCACTACCACCTCATTCTCCTCCTCTTTCCTCTCCCATGACAATTGCATATCTTCCTTCTCATAGTCATCATCGCCCATCAACACGACGTCCAGGCGCATCCACTCTGGCCGGAGCAACCACCATCATCGTAAGCGTCGCAGCTACCGTCATATCCACCTCCTCGTCTCCCGCCGTAGCTTCGACCATCATCACTGTTGCAGCTGGTTGCCTGGACACTGATATCGTCGGGGCCAATGACATTAACAGTCTTGACGTGTCCGTCAAAGTTAAATACTCAAGAGAGGGATAATAAGTAAAATTTGAGAAAACCACAGAGAATGTGAGTGTAATTTACTCTAACAAACAATTTTCTCTACTCGGATAATTCAATTGATATTAGTTAACTAGAATAAAAATAATATATAAAAATGGAAGAATATCGAATATAATTTAAGAAAAATATAGGAAATATAAGTGTAATTTAGTCTAAATATAATCTCTGACACGGATAAAAACTTGATGAAAAAGAAAAAAAAAAAAAAAGAAGAAGAAGAAAAGGGCATTCATTTAACAACTCAACTCAATTATTTATTGACTGTTAATTTGGAATTTTTTCTTTCTTTTTTTCCGTCCGTGAACGGTGAACCTATTAGAAAGGTTTCACGTGGTTTCGTAGTGGCTGGAGTTTAGACTTATGGTGCTCTATTATACAAAACGATAAATATAAACATTTCCTTTTCCTTTTGGAGTTTAGGCTTATGGTGCGTTTGACAGTATTTTTTAAGTAGGGCAATTGTTTATGAAAGTAATATAATATAAACATTTCCTTTTCCAAGAAAAAAAATCACCATAAGTATCGATTGGATACTCTATTTTAGGAAGAAATAAGACATTGTCCTATTGACTAATTTCCAGCCAGTTACATTATTTATTTATATAATATAATTATCGTATTAAATTGTTTTACACATAAAAAAATTAATAAATAAAACATTACAAAAATAAATCTTATTATCATTAATTTTTTTCATCATTAGTATTATACAGAACATAAATAAAAAATAATTAATATTATATTAAAAAATTAAAATAACAATTATTTTAGAATTTATTTTTTCTTGAAAATTATTATACAACAAAGGGAGTAATATTTTTTTCTCTTTACTTTTCTTTATTGCATCATAATTTATTTCATATTTTTCTCTCTCATTTATCTTTTTTTCTTTGTCGTAAAATTTGATAGACAAACAATTTTTTCTTGGAAAAGGAAATGTTT
>PYAF01001793.1:378419-398050 GCA_007407185.1 Glycine tomentella
AGAGTGCATCATCTATCTACTCTTAGAATGTTGTTACATATGTGACCCCTTGTTACTGACTCCCGTTGAGGATCTGTTATCCATTTGCCATCAACGACAAATTTTATCTACAAGAAACAAATATAGTTATTAAATCATTTTAAAGTATTTATGCTTTACAAGTCAAAAGGGTAATAGAATTAGAAACAGACAGGTAATAAAAAAACCAACCTATTTCAACTACTACACTACGAAACAAAAAATATAATTAAAATAATAAAGCCCATAATTAGAGAAAGAAAGAGAACACGAAAACTGGAAAATTAATGACTGAGGGGAGGCGATTCTAATCATTAGTATCATTGAAGATGCACACACCTCATATACACCAGGATAAAGCCACAGCATTGTTGACCAACATCTGGAACTCCTGGATATTATTACATTGAACAAAATGTATCAATATTATAAGACAGGTTAACTTTTCTAATACTAATATGATATTATTATGTTGTTATTTTATCAAAGGATGCAAAATGTTTTTCACCCTGTATCCTAAATGACATTGGCTGATTCCAATCAAATTTTTGAAATGATACTTCCAATTTCAGCCTTAACACTAATTGCCATATAAACAAAGAATCCTCTGTACATTTCCTCTTATATGATCAACAAACAATAAGTGATCAAAAGGAACAGAATGATGACATATGAATACGTAATCAGTTAACAGAAACTAGTTGAACGTAAATCTATAACCTTGATCCATCAAGGTCTATAGCACTAGTTGATTGTTGAGGATCCAGTTCTATACGGTGATGCCAACCGTTGAAGCTACCAGCCACCTCCACAACATCACCATCACCGCAGAACTCAATCTGAACCTGGAATATAATAAAGGGGAAACCGAACTCAGAGCATGTACACAAGTTTTAATAAATAAATAAAATCTATTTTTCATCTTTTTGGATAGAAAGCTCTGATTTCACATATTGATTACCAAATACACCATATACAGGATCAAATAGAACCAACATCTATTCCATGTGAAAAAACACACTCCTGTCACCATTCATTGATTGAAGCTAACGACCAAGTAGCTGTATTAACATTTGAATTCAACTATAGATTTTCATAATATCAAATATGAAGTTGTTGGTCAAATGTAAATCAGTCCAATGATATTTAGCATCCAATGGCAGACATATACAGCTAAACCTCCCTTAGTCCTACTGCCGTAAAATTGTTGTCTTCTGCTGCATCCTTTGTGTATGGCACAAGGAATGTGTAGATAGTTCCATGCAAATTATAGTATATTCAGGGACAATAGGACAATTTTCGGCACAAGGGGAGTATCAAAACTTACCCTTGAACTCAGAATTAAAGATGGTGTTTGAAGTGTTTCTTTCGGATGAAACTCTTGCAAAAGTAAAACACAACTCTATAAAGGTAGGGATCAGGTGGTCTTATGGTGTGTTCAACAAGACTTGTTTTATAATTATAAGTTTAGGGAATGTTGAATGTTTCTAATCAAATACATGAATAATTTTAAACAATTACTCTTCAATTTCATAAACAATATTCCTATCTGAAACTGCTTGAACTTTACAAAAAAAAAAAAAACCACTAGGCCAAGAATTCAAGATGCTCTGAATACATTACTGGATTAAAAGTCCACAACAACACAGATGCAATACCTCCTTGAGTCCTGAAAGACTTTCTTCAGCAACGTGTAACTCTGCATCTTTTTCAGATATAAGTTTTCTGGCTTTGCTGATTTCTGCCTCTGCCTTGGTTTGCAAGACAGACAAAGCAAGCTGAAAGCAATAATAACATGCAACTGAGTTGTATGGATTACGGAATAACTCTCATACATTGAAGAGAGGGATGAGAGAAAGGCTAAACATTCAGTTGCTTCTAGTATGCAATGATCTTGGTTTGTTAACACTTCCACACTAACAAAAATATGTTGAATTTTGTCAGATTTGGGACACAAATTCTACACTTGACTGTGAACCCATTAAAATATAATAGGTTAATGTGATAGTATATTATTTCTTAATATTAAGACCAGACAACAAGCTTTAAACAATTTAAAATAACCACATGCAATTTCTTACAATTGAAGTGTCAAAAATGAGAGTCTGGGATCTTTTAGAAGATCAATCATTTTCCCATTCTGTTTCAAGTTTTAATTGCAAGAACCTTTCACACGTGTTTTGATTTTAGATTATCATCATCCCTAAAATTGAGTTGCAGTTATGACATAAATTTCAGGAGATTCAAATGCTTTCATAACAGGAGAAAGGTTAGAGAACCTTTACAAAGTTATCTCACAGAGAGCATCATTTATGATTGAACACACATTAAGCAAACAGGACTTCATGTAATCATAAGAATTTGTTTTTGACCCTTTCTCTCTCCTGAAACTAGAGTAAAATCAAATAGGGAGACATCCAAAGAGGTAGTTCCTAAAAAAGAGAAAATGAACTGTACAAAATAAGTTACAGTCATCTATTTTCTCCCTGATACATTTGATGTCACCTCTCAATCTATTGTCTCTCTCTATCACCCATTTACCATTCAGGCACTCATATTCCTATCTTTCTATCATCTTTATATTGAGTTCCTGGCTCGGGTCTTCCAGTTCTCCTACTCTCCTCTGTACCCTGCACAACAATAACCAAGCCAAAAGCAAGAACACTCAAGATATACCAAGTCCTTTCCGAATATGCCTCGTTTATTAATTGTTCAAGTACCAACAATGTTTCTCTAGACAATACAAGAGAGAGATCTCCCTTGAGATGCTCCCTCAATCAGCCTCTTTCCTTTCTGTTTTCCCCTCCTTTTCTCTCTCAACTCCATTTCTATTTATAGTCACCTCCTATATCTAACTTCTAACTGCCTTATCCTTTTCTTTTATATCTACGAGTGACTAATTTTCCTTTTATATCTAAGTACCCATCACTTTACTCTTAGGTCCATCATAATGAATTTAGAAATGTTTTTTTACCTAGTGAATCAAAGGTGCCAAAGCCCAGGGAAATGCCATTTTGATGCTAACAATTAACATGGCAGATACCAGAAAATATATACAAGGACTGAGAACGGATTGGGTCAAACTCAACCGTAAAAGCTAGTTCAACAAAGGACGATGGCTCAAATAACAAGTACTTTGGTATCTTATCAATATACACACAAATCTTGTAGTGCCATTTTTCAGATATTTCTCATTTACCTTTTCCTTCTCAATCTGTTCCTTCAGCCAAGACAGTTCCAACTCCTTCTGATACTAAACAAAAAAGAAATTGCAAATGGAAGAGGAAAAAGCATGATAAAGATTATATTCATAATTCTAAACAAAAAATTAGTTAGCTTTAGCAAAATCTAAACCACAACAGAAACTTTAAATAATTACTACCAGCATGAACTTGAGATGATTTATCTCACTTTCGTTTGGCACTTTTGGAGCCTGCATAGTGAGAATAAGTCAAGCAAATAATTAAGGTTACAAGAAGCTGTCAATTGAGATAGAATTTCTGGATATTTACACAAAAATGACCTCAGTATCCAAGTCCTTGTTGAAATGAGTAGTTAGATCTTCATGTGGCAAGTGATCATCCCTATATATGATTTGAATGCAGAAAGAAAAGGGGGGGTTAAGTTCAAATGAAAACATCAATGAACTTCTCACAGTCCCAGTTGGTTACTAGCATCCATATAATACAAAATACTGACCAAAGAGGCTGATCCAAATCCAATGCTCCAGATGGAACAACTTGCTTGGATGTCAATGAGTTTCCATGAGCCATGACATTATTATCTTCAGGAAGATGGGTACCTGGAGGCATATACACAACAATTTTGATTCAATATACTCTTTGCTTTCTTGAGGACCATCCCCACTTGAAATGCAAGAGACATGATCTAAGAATCAAACAATTAGGGACATTGTTGAAAAGGAACAAAAAGAAAGTGTCAATAAAATATGCAATAAACAAAGAAATTATTCTGAATTTATCTGTTTATTAGAAGGGCTTTGACTAAAGCATAGGCACTTGTTGCCAAAGTGTTTTTTTTATAAAAAAAATTACGTCGAGGCAAAACATTGAGTGAAAATTTGAGCTGAGGCAAGGTAGATCATCTATTTTTTTGGTCATTGTCTTCTGTTTACTCAATATGTTGAAACTCAAATCAAAAGCTACTGTTGTCAAAGGCATAGCTGTAGCCATTCATGATGGCAGTTAGAATATATGAATATATCTTCTCATATCTTAGAATGTCTTAGATTATTTTATCAGATTAGTTTTCCTATTTCTTCATTATCTCTTAGGACGAATATTTCCTTATCTTACAATGATTAGCATAAATATGGGTTAGTGCTCTATGTTTTGTGAATATATTAAATACATCAATAGTTCAATACATTGTAATGCATCTTAGTTAATATCAATTTAGCGTTTCATTTTCTTTCATCTCTCTTCCTCCCTCTTCCTCCCTCTATATTTAAAACCCCATAATTTCAAAACAATACAACACTACACATTACAATTACCTTCAACTGGATCCAAATCTCCATTCTGAATAAAATTTGCAACCTTTTCCTTCAAAGACAAGTTGGCCAAAGTGTCAAGATTTGTAGAATTGCTGTCAGCCGAATGAACAACTGAATCAATGTTGTCACCAGATAAATTTTCCCCAACAGAAACTTCAGAGGTTGTTGCAACTTCCTCAGCAATATCATCTTTGCTGTCATCCAGACCTTCTAATGCAGCCAAGTCCTTTTGCTCCAAAGGGAAACCAACTAATGGTTCCAAATGACTAAACTCTTTGTCTTCAGTGTCAAGATTGGAATCATTAAATGAAGTGTTGGAATGGCTTTCTGTCAATGACAAGGTTATCTCTCCAACCATTTTGCCTACTAGACTATCATCAAACTCAGAATTTCCAGAAGACACTGTCTCAAATGGTAATTCACCAGAAATTTCTGTAGGCGTGATGGAACTTTGGCTATCAAAGTTGGGATAAAGACCTTCCCTTGAACTATCATAATCATTATCCACAATAGTCAATTCAGTTGGGTAGAAATTCCCCTCCATCACATCATTGACCACTTCAGCATGATCTTCACCTAAACTTGAACTAGAGTCAACATACAAACTACCAGAACTACTTCCTAGACGAAACTCCATCGAAACTGCGACATCATCGACCAAACTGTCCACTTTCTCATTCTGGCCTTTAAATTTCATTATATTATGTCATCAGTCATCATCACGAGCAACACAAAATAAGTATCCATTCATAATGAAGAAATTTAATTGACCTGTTAAAGGATCTTCAAAACCATTTGCAGCATCCAATCTCTCATCTAAGCTAGTTTCAGCACTCAAAAAATCAACATCAGCATTCAATGAGCTTCTTGTGAGAAGCTCCTGAATTTGTTTATGCCCTCTCCTTCTGACAATGTTTGCCAAGTCATTCCTATAAGCAGAGAAAACGAGTCTAAAATAAAAGGCTTTAATAAAAATAAACATAACCCCCTCCAACTACTGCTAAAAAAAAAGAGTAAACCCCCAATTTAATCATTGAATTTGTAAAGCATTGTCATAATAATAGTCCTAAATTTAGAAAATGTCAAATAAATCCCAGAAATTGAAAATTGTCATTTTAGTCCCTGAAATGTACAACTTATTTTCAATATAATTGCTAATTTTATTTTATTTTTATGCAAATATAATCACTAAATTTTGTAACTTATTATCCTTATGACTAAGCAAGGTTTTAAAAAACAGCCTAGATTTGGGCCGTAACATCAAGGCTTCTTAACTGTCCGCAATGTGACCGCAATTGGGACCCCATCAGCCATATTTGTTAGTGATTTGCCGCGATATCAACAAACGCGACAAAACCGTAACGCGACTAGGCCATATTTAAAACCTTGTGACTAAAGAAGCTATCCTAAGGACTAATGTGACTAACAAATTTTAATTTCAAGGATTTATTTGACATTTTTTGTAATTCCAAGCACTACCGTTACATTGCAGTATACGTGCAGGAAAAATTCATAGCAAACCAGCTAAATAAAATATCATATAACATCAAATATCTTCAATATTGGGAAATTTAGAAGGAAGCAATTAAGCGATTGATTATTGACGTTTATTATCAAGTGCGAGAGAGAATAGTTCGTAAACAAAACGCCAAATATGGAGGGAAAAGTGAAAGGACCATCCGTGGAGCATAAGCTCTTTGGTGGAGGGAACGTGGTCCTCCGGGAGGCCAACCGAATTGAGGAATTCGCGGATATCGTTGCGGATCTCGGCGTCGCTTTTCAGCCTTCGACTTTTCCTGAATCGCAAAAAATGACCGAATTAGGAAACATAGAAATTCAATCAACGAGAGAGAGAGAGAGGGAAAACCTTGTTCTGGTTCTTGTGGTGGTGGTTTGAGAAGCACGTAGGCGGAGAAGAGAGATTGAGGTAGAAGGTTGAAGAAGGTGCGTTGGAGAGAACTTGCACTGGCGACAGGGAAAGATGGTGCAGCTCGGGAAGTAGCACACCCACACACTGCCCATTTACACTTCCTTCCACAATAACTCTATGCCTCACCCTCACATCACACTCCTTTCTTTCTTTTTTACTACTCTCGTCTTTTTATGCTGTTAATACTTAAATCATTCTAATTACGACTTTTAGTTGTAAAAAATCCCAACTTTCATTCATTCCCTATGATATTAATTTTCAGTTAAATCTTAATTTCTTACCGAATATATTAATTGAAGGGATCTTATTATAAGTATATAATTAAGGATGGAAGGGATCTAAAATCCCAAATATTTTTTAATTTGTTTTTCTTTTTCAGACCACGATTGTTATGGGAGGGAAGGAGTATTAAGTATTAACTGCCGCTTCATGATGCTTCATCATTTGATCTTTGAAAGGTGATGATTTCGTGTTTAATCAGGACCGTCAGCTTCCTCCTCAATGTAGTAGATGCGTGTCACATGCTGGTTAATCCAAATGAGCGTGTCATGTTGAATTTGTTTTTATTTTTTTGGGAAAAAAATACTAATTCTCTTTTAGAAATATTTATTTAAATTTAAGTTAAACCAAATATCTTTGTATTATGCAAAGTTAAATTGATGATAACATGATACATACAATTTCAAATCGGCTGGAAATAAATGAGAAAATATAATTTTACAAAGTATTATGCAAAGTCTGTGTGATATTCGTTTTGTTTTTTAAAAGTATTCTGTTTTTTACTCAATAAGCAAGAGATTAAATTTTTATAAAGTGTTTAGTATTAAAGTAAGTTTTTTTTTCTCATTTCAACACAGTTATTATTTGAACGTTTAAAAAAATATAGAGATTGAAGTTTTTCTTTCTGATCGCATTAGGTACTCCTACAATAGCTTACTAATCGAAAAGCCTTTAATGAACGGCTTATATACAGTAATATACATACATATATATATATATATATATATATATATATATATATTACTGCATATTTATGGGAAAAAAAAATTTTAGTTTGTAAATCGCAATCCTTAAATTGTTGGGTATATTTTTTTTTAAAGATTATTTATTAAAAAAAACTATCAATTTTACCAACATCAATCCTTAAACCTAATTTTAAGTAATTAAAATTACAAGTTTTTCATTAAAGAGATTAATTATTACACTTTTATTATGTGTAATAGATATTTATTAATTTTAAAAAAATATTTCACTTTTAGTTACTTGAAATCTTAATTAAGGACTAATGTTAACAAAATAAAAAATTTATATATTTATGCAAGCCGAAATAGTAATATGAGTTTTCTTATTGTCTGATAACATTATTTTACATAATTTACTCTTACAAATTTCCATTTGAATTTTAAGAATCATGTTGTGCATTTTTTTTGTTACTTTTAGTTCAGAAATATCGAGTTATATTTTAAAACTCCCAATACTCAATTACGGTTTTATCTATTATTGCAAAAATTATATGTTTTGAATATTTTCCTTAAATCCCAAGCAATTTTTAAAAATATATGAAAAGTGATATAGTATTAATTATTAAAGGCTTAATTATATTTTTTTCCATGTAAGTTAATATTTTTTTCATTTTTGGTTTAGTCCCTATAAGTTCATTTTTTAATTTTAGTTCTTACAGGTTTATGTTTTTTAATTTTAGTCCCTATAAGATATTTTGTTTATTCTTTATCTTTGTAAGTTATTATTTTTCCAATTTTGATTTCTTTAAAAGTTAATTTTTTTTATTTATAATCTCCACAAATTCAAGTTTACAAGATAAAAAAAAGTAAAATGCAAACTTTAGAGGGACTAAAAATAAACAAAATATCTTACAAAGATCAAATTAGAAAATTATAAACTCACAAAAGCTAAAATTAAAATAAAATAAAATTACAAGGATCAAAAATAAAAATAAAAAATATTAATTTATTAAGATCAAAAGATATTTAAGTCATTATTAAATATACAATAAAAATTCTTGATTTAAGTGATAGAGTGTGTATGAGAGGAGGTACCAAGGCCGAAAATGATGGCCCAAATGTATTAATTGAGCTACAGAAGTTCAGCATTTATTTCATGCAATTCTCATAGAATTGGTTTTTTATGAGTAACTGAAGCCTAGTTGAAGTCCAAGGGCAAAATGAACAAGAAAAAGTGTCATGATACCACTACCCAAGATACCATGAACATTCTTTAGTCCAGGATCTCCTGCATATCATTCAAGTTACCAAGAGTAATGACAAACAAATGGAGAATGCAAAGTTTCTAAATTCCATTTATGAATAAATTTGGTTTACTTGCTTCTTGAAATATTCATAACAAGATTGTGACTGAGACATTGAATACTTAATTTTAATTTCATGATTAAACTACCAATTTTATGCCCAAAGTATTATCTTTTCTCTAAGTGATCATTAAAGTAGTAAAACTATTTTAGTAAAGTTGAAAGATCAATTTGAAGGGTTTTTAATATTCAGGAGACTACTTTATTTTTTATTTTTACTTTAGAGACCACTTAAGAAAGAGAATAATTGTCCAAGGATGAAATGGGATAAATAATCAATTGATGTACTCTAATATAATTTAGAGATAAACACATTTAAAATTCATAAACAAATTTAAGTGTTTATTGTGGCATAAATGTGTGCGAGGGAAGGAAATGGGTAAACACTAGTGAAAGAAAAGAGGAAAGGCAATTACCTCAAAGAATGTAGGCAGTATAAGTTTGTATGGTCAACAAAGCAAGGCCAATGACGCCTGTAACAGCATGAGGACTGCGTGCAAACAAAAGAACATAAAACCAGCCACATGATTTATTTTATTTACAATTGAAAATGAATAAACAAGACCAATAAATACTACTGTCCTGTTTGTCCAATTTGGATAAGCTTCTTTAAAAGCACTTCTAAAAGAAAAAAATAAGAAGAAAAAAATGAAATGAGTTTTTTCATAAGCAAAAATAAGCGCTTCATTACCTAATTTTTAGAAGCTAACTAATATAATTTCTCTAAAAGATGAGATAATATTTACAAATAAGCTAATGGAAAACTCATTTTAGTTTATAGAGAAGCTCATTTCATTTTTTTTTCTTATTTTTTTCTTCTAGGAGTGTTTCTAGAGAAACTTACATCCAAACATGTCCTACTTCTGATACTTTTATAAGAATCAAGTTTTAGTGTAAGAAACTTGATTCTTATAAAAGAACCGGAGAAAAAATACATTAAAATTTGTTTATTATAAAAGGACCGAAGGAGGGAGTAATAAAAAATTTACGTGAGTGATTACCTCTCAAAAATGGGTTTATCCGAAGTGAGTAGAGCTGTAATTCCACCAGTAGCTCCAAGGGCAAAGAAAAAAAACATACCAGCTAAAAGCTTGGGATGCAAATCCTTGGCCTTAGCCTTTTCCTCCTACAAAATATTAAAAAAAAATAATTAAATGTATAATAATACCAACCTAACTAAGTAGTGAAATTAATGGGAGAGGGATAAGACAACATAGCATACCACATTATCAGAATAACGAATGCGAAAACCAGATAGGTACCGTAGCCACCCATTGCAAAGAGCACAACCGCTGAAAGGTCAAAAGAGCAATTATTCATTTTACAAGTCCTTTCTTTCTTTCTTTCTTTGCATAATGGATGTGGTTATTAAGTTATTAGTATGGTGAATGGCTATATTCATTCTCAAAATTATGCGGTGAAAAATTGGCATGAAAATATAAATTTAGACACTTAATCTAAAAAAACGTATCAAATTACTCATGTTGTTAAATATGTGAAATACTTTTCATTTTGTGGTTGAAAGTTCAAGATTAATCTATGAAATACAATTTAAAATTTTCATTTTTCAACAACTAATTTATATTTATCACCCTCAATACCGATACTTTCAGGAAAAACTTTGGTTATTTATCCTATATTAGTAGAGAAATTCTTAGATACACCTAGAGTAAGACATTTTTCTTGTTTTGATCCATTCATTGTTCATCATGTCAGCATTGTGGGTCATTATTGTTTCCTATATTAATGACAATTTTTAATTTTTCTAAATAGATTAATGACAATTTTTATTTTTTGAGGTAAATTACTGACATGACAAATAATAAATCAATCAGAATAAGAAAATATTTTGTTCTAATTGCACCTAAAATTTTCTCATATTAGTATTACACTATTACTTACCATGTTGCCAGGATGACCCCAATGGACGAGCCAGTCTGGGAGATTCCACGACTTGACGAGCTCAACGAAAGGCCCAAACACAGATGTTATCGCTTCACCTGTTAATAAAAATAGCATACATTGATTATTCTGAATATAATAATAATAACAAGTGGAGGAAGAAGAGTGTTTGAAAGTGCAAACCTCCAGGTAAGAGAGCAGCGGCGCAGAGGAATGGGAATGGAGAGAAAGAGTGTAAGTTTATTTGGTTGTTCTCTCTGGATTTCAGTTGCAGTGGTTGGGGTGAGTTTTCTTTTGTTGCGAGACATTTGGGTGTTGTGGCGAAGGAGTGGCGGGACTGGAAGATGGGACGGAAACCGTAGCCAAGACAAGAAGCAATTGCTGCCATTGACATTTTGTTATGGCGGCACAAAAGAGAACAAAAGAAAAGACAAGGGTGAGAATGAATTCTGATGAAAAGAATAAATAAAGGATATGGAGAGGGAGAGTGGAAAGGTGAGGAAACAGACACGCCACAGGTTTTTTGTTTTGTCCCAACTTAAGAGACCATGATATCTTTTAATCCCCTGGCTCATAAACTAATATCACTTGTGGTACTTAACTGTTTGTCCAATTTTTTTTTTTTTTTGCAAAGACGGGTTGAAGCACCACGAGTCTGGTTACAAGGTAATGAGAACAAATAGCACATAATTGGACTTCCAAGTTGACATTTGTTTTCGAAGATTTGGCCCATCCCTTGAAAAAATCATTTTCGATGAATTATTATTATTCTATATACAACTCGGGGAGCAGACTTTCTATACTTTTATATACAAATTGTGAATGCAGTGACCAATTTAAACTTTGCAAGAGGGTCCTATAAATATAATATAGTAGTGATGGAAACTTCTGTTATTCAATTATATGAGTTTAGAAGCCTACAGTGGTGAAAATTTTGATCTATAATAAAGGCTGTTCCCTCGTTGACTTATGCTACATAAATTTTTTCAAGTGAAGAAAGAGCCTTATTCAAGTGTGTGTGTGTGTGTGAAGAGAAAAAGAAGAAGAGATGGGAAGAGCTCCTTGTTGTGACAAGGCCAATGTAAAGAAAGGGCCATGGAGTCCTGAAGAAGATGAAAAGCTAAGAGACTACATAGAGAAACATGGAACTGGAGGGAACTGGATTGCTCTCCCACAAAAAGCTGGCAAGTTTTTCTTTCTACCCTTTTTTTTCTCCCCTTATTCTCTCAAGTTGATTGTTTTATTTTTGTGAACTGTGAAGTTTGAAGAAATTAGAAGGTTTTAAAACGGTTCACGACCACGATTTTGGCAAAACATTAAGGTTTTTGGAGTTTTCATGACTGTAATTGTAATCATATCGGTCACATTTATTCACAATTTCCACTAATATCAAAAAATGCAACGAAACTGAAGTTGTGTCCGCAATTTAAAACCTTTAATTACTCTCTTCAAGCTAATGAGAGTAATTACAATATGTTGACATGCAGGGTTCTTAATTACCTGTTAAGCTTTTCTCTTCTATCTTCTGTTCCTGATGGCATCTGTTAATTTGTCTCAAACAGGTTTGAAAAGATGTGGGAAGAGTTGTAGACTCAGATGGCTTAACTATCTCAGACCAAACCTTAAGCATGGGGAGTTTTCTGAAGATGAAGATAGAATAATCTGCACTCTCTTTGCTAGCATTGGAAGCAGGTCTTCCTCATTTCACTTATTTCCCACTTTTTTTCCTAACCAACCTTAAATATACTTTAGTAAATAAATGAGGAAAGATCATGTATCAAAGAGTTTGTTTTCACATCTTAGGAATTACATTATCAAAGTAGATATGATATTGATAGTCAAGGAGAAGGGATCTAGCTCAATTGGTTAAACAATATGTATGAGTTATTATAAATTCTCTGATACCGTTTTTTATTTTTATAGATATAAAAAAAAAACAAAATATGATATTGATACATGTACTTTTAGATCTGCTACATGTTTCTAATTTGGGAACTCATTGTGATAAGTGCAGGTGGTCAATAATAGCATCTCAGTTGCCAGGAAGGACTGACAATGATATCAAGAACTATTGGAATACCAAGCTTAAGAAAAAAATGATGGGAAATAAAATGAACCCTTCAGCACTGAAGAATCCTCACCAAGTTAAACTTTCATCCATGCTTCAAAACTCAACACCATCATCACCCTCCACCTCATCAACTTCATTATCCTTAAAAAACAACCACAACAACTCTTACCACAACCAACCCCATTTGTCCTTCACAGGCTCCGAGTCCATTTCATATTCAAGTCTTCTTAGTGACAATTATTCCACTTTTGAGAGCCTTCAGAATTACCAAGTTAATAATAGTGGCTTTATGTTAGGAGGTGAAACAAGTTGCAGCTCTTCTTCAGATGGAAGTTGCAACAACAATCAGATCAATCATGTCAAGGAAGAAGAACTTGGATTTATAGGTGATGGAACTTTTTGTGACCAGATAATAGGTGGTGGTTTTATTTACCTCAATAGTGGGGAGGAACTGGAAGATACTCAAAAGTTGGTGCCCTCCAATGCTGGTAAGGTTAATAGTGGGGTGACAGATGAAGAAAGTAGATTATGGGGAGAAAGTCCATTAGAGTATGGTCTAGAAGAAATTAAACAGCTAATTAGCACTAGTAGTTGCAACAACTTTATGCTTGATGACAGCAAGACAGGGGAAATGGTCATGTACTACTGATGCTTGTTAAAAATCAAGAACATTTGAAAGGGTAATAAACAAGGGCATGGGTTGAAGTTAGAACTAGTACTAGAAGATTCAGATTTGATTTGGACTTGGTGTGTGTTTCTGTGGGGGAAAGGTAGTGTACTAGTGTTCAATTGGTCCACTTACTTTTTTTACAGTACATGTTGATGTTGGAAGTTTCCTTTGTATTGTATCATTTACTTGGTGCAGGTATCATTAACCCCACCATAATAACATAACCATGATGGATGTGTCCAAAAACAAATGAATCAGAAAGGAAATGAGGAAACCTTGTAAAGTAGACCACCCGTGAATCCTTCTTCCACCAGATTTAGAAAGAGGATTGCAGCAGCAATCCACTACTATTATTTAATATTATATTATGTAACAGTTTTGCTTCCAATCATGCACCTAAAAGCACCTTTAATTTTTGCTTAACGATCATGGTTTTATTATTGTTTCCCCAATGTAGATCGTGCACGTATTTATTTACTCCATATAGATTTTATTTCATTTTGTTAATGTTGTCAGACTATAGATTGTTTACTCATTTGTTAGTTAATGTCATGGAATTTGAGTCATTTACATGAGGTTTTAGATTTGAATCCCATTCTTATTACCATTGTATTGTAATTTTACTTTTCGTTTATTTTAACTTTTGTTTATTTATACATGAATAAAAAAAAAAAATGAAATTTGCAAATTAAGGTTAAACCAAAATTTAAATGATGGTTAGTTTTAAATTGAAAGGGTATATGGATAATACGTGGTCTTACCAAAAATTAAAAGAAGAAATTTACATACAACTCAATTATTTTTTTTCAACTCAATTTATCAAATAATTTGATGCACCATTCCTATTGTCGATATAAAATACAGAGTAAAAATTGGGCACCTTCGTTTACCATTATTGAATATTGTGATATATTTTATATTAAAAAAAAAAGGTTCAATATGAAATGCTTCATATGAGCAGTGTAGGAAGCACATACAGGCAACACAAAACAAAGGGAAGCAGAAAGCATTCATGATTATTGCAACTTAATAGTTATATATATTAAATAATTTTATATAAATTAGATGTTATTGATCTGATTTCTTTTTCATAAAGTAAGTTTATGACATTGTATAGAACTTGCAAATGAATTAATGTTTTGTCTCAATTTCTTTGATATATAATATATTTTTAAAATATAGGTAAATTTTGATTGAAGATAAAATTATATATTATCACTAAACATGTGAATCAACTATAAGATTGTTTTAGGAATTATTTTCAATTTCATGAATTTATTTGACATTTTTTTTTTCAATTTTAAGGACTATTATGACAATATGTTACAGATTCAAGAACTAAAAGTTGTGTTAACAACATACCTTTTAATATATATTTTTACATATATTTTACTTTAATTAAAATTTATTAAAAATTACAAAAATAAAAAGAAACTCATTAAATAAAAAGGTGGATCTATCAAATTTTGTAGTCTTTAATAATCTTGACCAATAGTATAGACGATAGAGTACTGTATTGAAAAGTTTATTGCTAGCATTTTTTCAGGGACGGGTTTACTAATAAAAAGAAAATCATTCAACGGTTATTAAATGAGGCGAGTCCTTATCTAAATCTTTTCTTTGTAGCCCTATCTAAATTCTTTGGACTGTTTTTTTTAAATTAATTTATAACTGACCTAGCAAAACAATATAATAAGAAAATCACTGGGTCGTAGCCATGTGAAACTTGCTTATAAAATGATCAATGGTGGAAGTATTCAAATTAAACTAATTCAGACAAAACAAAAAGATCAAGTGAAGCAATCTATAGTAGACTAATTGGAAAAGAAAAAAGATTAGATTGATTTTAAATGTAGCTAAATGCAAAACTAATATAATTTATGTCAAAATTGAAATCTAATATATTAATAATCACATATTCTTCAGATTTTTATATTATGTGTTGACTTAGACTTTTTCCATTATTCCACGCTATTTTTTCATATATATTATTAAATTGACATAATTGAAACCATCAAACATGTTGATTTATTGACTTGAAGTTATTATTTTAATTTAATCAACAATTTCAAGTTTTATTTTTTTATATGCACCTGTATTTTTAAAAGAGTTTATTGTTTAATATACCCAATTGGAGCATGATTACTTTTCATAAAAGATATATGATGTAATGTGTATTATTTTTTATATAATTAAAGCATGACTAACATAGAACTTCGAATTAAGACATGTCTGTGAGAAAAACATGCTTTGTCTTGGCAGAATTTCTCAATTTCATAATTAAGTTAGGTGGTAAGTATGCAGCATAACCCTTGGTTTGATATATTCCTCAATTATTTACAGTTAGATTATCAATTTAAGACACACACACATTGTCCTGACTTAAATATTAAAAAAAGAAAAACCTCGGGTTATAAGGAAACGCAAACAATATAGTCCATAAATATTGAATTGAAAGTGAGACAATAATAAACAAATCCAACGAGGGGGACAAAGATTTAAAAGATAGTATTTAATTAAAGCATGCATTACGTGATGCATCTAAGAAAGAATCATTATATGAGAGATTACCCCAAGAGGCTCCAAAAATATATGACCATAAGATAATAGTGCCTTGGATTAGTCATTGGTTGGTGGCTTGTACTCATTTGTTTCGAATAAAGTATTAATTATTAGTTTAATTTTCCAAGGAAATAACTGATTGAAAAGTTGAAGCCAAAAACATGCATTGACCTCCACCAATTTTGTTTGCATTCCCACGAGATTAGACCAACAACACTTTCTAGCAACTGGCATCATATAATAGATACGGAAAATACCGCTAAATGTCGTAAAGTCTTTTTTTTTAAAAAGAAAAATGTCGTAAAGTCTTAACACAAAGGTGAAACGTGTTTATTATTCTACTGAAATGTAATGCAAGTGAATGTATAAATGTCAAAAAAGCACTGTTTACTCCCTCCCCCCAAGAAAATCCCGTTTGACTGAGATCTTCTTTTATGGAATTAATTTTCCAAAATGTTTTTCAGCTTTCATATTTCTGTGAACACTAGGAGAAAGAATCCTTCAAAGAATTACCTGTTATTTTTCTTCTTCTGATAGTTGTTGTAGAGATAATGAGAGTAAGCCAATCAACACAATGTGCCCATTGTCAGTTACCCACACCCATAATTGTTTTTTTATTGAGTCCTCCACGATTATTTGATATTTATTTCCTATAGTAGGTCAATCATTGTATTCTTCACTATTTAGTAGCATTTGAATTCATGGAGTGATTGTGATTCAGCTGGTACATAGATTTTATATATGATACAAGTACGTACCAAAAGTCAAAACCATAGTCTTAGGTTTTCATTTGTTACATTTAATCATGAAAGCAAATAACAGAAAACTGGTTTAAATACATTTGTAGTTCTTATAATTTAGTATTTTTTCTTCATTATAATGTTTTTTAGTCTTTGTAAATTATATTTATTTTGTTTTTAGTTCTTAAGGTACTTTAGATAACAATTTGAACAATGAAAAAATATTATCTAAAGTGTTTTAAGAACTAGAAACAAAATAAACATAATTTATAAGAAATAAAAACAAATAAATAATTTTGCAATGATGAAAAATAAAAAACGTCAAATTACAAGAACTAAAATATATTTAAGCTTAAAAATATATAATAACCATTTCCACCACATTTATCACAATTATAATTATCCTTATTATTATTTTTGTCGCTATCATTATCATTATTATCACCGTAATAATCATATTTATTGTCATTCTCACTATTGCAATTATCATTGTTATCACAATTGCTTCACACACTTCAATTATAAAAATTATATCGGTCATGTTATTATCGTTATCATTATCATTGTCACTTTTATAACTGAGATCGTTGTTTGTACCAAATAAATATTCGGGCAGGATACTGTATACATATTCAATCCCCACAAAATGACAAAAGTAATGCATTAGGTAGGTATTTGGTCAAGACACCAAGTACCTATTTGGTCTCTTAAAAGGAAAATAATTACACTTAAATAAATAATAAATAATCGGGGATTAAGCCACCTAACCTTGATTAGATGGTGTATTACCTAGATGGTAATAAGTGCACTTAGGCCCAGGAGTTCAAGGTCCAACAAGACTAGTACAAAAAGGTTAGATCCCCATGTAAAGATCATTGTTCATAGAAAATACATTTATTATCATATTTATTGTTCTAGGACAAACCCTTGTTTAAGCGTCAAAATACCTTTTATAGGTACTTCTTCAAATAGTACCATTCGAACTAAGTGAAAAAAGAAGAAAGATAACAATAATCCTTTGATAAAAGGAGTAGAAGCAGTGGAGCCGCTCTTTAATAACATGCACCCCCTCACTTTAAAAAATTACTTATAATTATCTAATATTTTTATATTTTATCTCCCTTAATTTTATATATTTGAACTCATTACTCTTATATTTTTATATTTTCATATTTTATATTCTTTAATTTTATATATTTGAACCCATTATTTTCAATTTGAATCCACTAACTCAAGGTCCTAAATCCGCCAATGAGTAGAAGTTTCGATCATCTTTCAACATGAACATTATTATTATTGTCACTCATCATAGTTTTTATCATTAGAGCACTATGATTATCACTTCTCTCTTGTTACAGGCCACCAACACAATAGGCCCAAGCGAAAGACCAACAAACACATGCATTTAAATGATTATCTTGTGACTTAAGCCATATTTCCTATTTTCCTAGTTTCAAACTTAATTTATCTTTCTGTTATTCGTAGCTTATTTTATCTTTCTGTTATTCATAGTTATCTTTGGATTATCTTTTATATGTTATTCATAGTTGTCCTTGGATTATTTTATTCTATCAATTCAAGTTATAAATAAGCGCTGCCACAAGTTGAAAGGCAAGCAAGTTAAAGAAGAATTCCCTCTCACTCTCAATTATCTTCACCTTTCCCCAAATTTCTTCTTTAGTCACGAAGTGCTATTATTCAATCTTCTTAGTTGATCCCTTACACTGGTGCTTTCATCCCCGAACCTTGCCTCATGGCAGAAAATACCTGTATGCGTGATTTGAATCAACAATTGATAGCGAATCAAACTGAAATTGATAATCATCGTGACCAACTCCTTGGTATCCATGAAACCTTGGAAAACCATTCTAATCGATTTTCTGCTATTCAGCAACAAATGGATCGTATTGAAGAAATGACAACCATCATCACAAGACAACTCCAACAACAGTCATCCTGCATCTTGGGATCCCGAACAACCGAATCTGGCAACGGCAACAACCCACTCCCTAATCGCCACCGGTCCATTAAATTGGATTTCCCTCGTTTTGCCTGCGGCGACCCCACTGACTGGCTATTCGCAGTTGATCGTTACTGCCTCTACCAAAACGTACCGGACAACGAACATTTGGTCCTTGCATCATTTCACTTAGATATGCCTACCGCCCGCTGGTTCCAAAGCCTCTATAATGATGGACTTATTCACACATGGGACTCTTTCACACGAGCCCTACATCGCCGTTTTGGACCCACAGAATTCGAAGACCCTGCTGGCTCCCTGACCAAACTTACACAAACTGGTTCAGTGTTACAATATCAAGCATCATTCGAAGACCTTTCTAGCCGCGTCACGGACATTGCACCACGACTACTTAAGAGCATGTTCATCTCCGGACTCAAACCTCAAATACGTCGTTTGGTCATCGCCCAACGCCCTACAGACCACCACGAAGCCTTTGCTTTAGCACGCATGTTTGAGGATCAATCCCTTAGCGATCGTACCATTCGCCCCTGGACTCCGAAACCAACATTATCTACTAGTACACCCGTTTCTACAACAAAGGCACCAGCAGCTATTCAGGCCATTCCAATCCGACGCCTATCTCCCGAAGAGATGCAAATCTGAAAGGACAAAAACCTCTGCTACAATTGTGACGAAAAATTTGTGTTTGGACACAAATGTAAGGGTCGCGCCACATTATTATATTTAGCAGGAACGGACGACGATCCGGACATTCCTTTGGACGAACTAATCATTGAACCCACAACCCCTGATCCACCATCTCAACCAGAAATCAGTTTTAATGCTCTTTTTGGTCACAGATCAGCCAATTCCTTCCGATTGGTTGGCACCATCCATGGCAAAGAGGTTTCCATTCTGATTGATGGGGGCAGT
>PYAF01001793.1:398150-415839 GCA_007407185.1 Glycine tomentella
ACTAAAAAAATAACTCATTAAATTATAAGTGTTTTGATCAAATTAACAATTGAAGTGATTGAAAAATGTATGACATAAATACACATTTATATTATACTATTTTATGTTACATTTTTTCATGTTAAATATTATATTATTAATCTTATACTATTTTTAATTATGTTTAAAATAATATAAGAAAATCCACTTAAATAGACATTATATTTTATTATGTTATTTAGTGTAATAATTATAAGTGGTACAATGGTTAAAATAAATAATGTAATATAAAAAATGTAAAATATATAAAAAAAATCCTACCATGTATCATTGTTAATGTATTGATTCATAATGCTAAATTAATAAAATAATAGTATAATTATTAAATTAAAAATATAATATCATTTCTTGGAGAGAAAAAGTTAGTGTGCACATTGAAAAACAAAACGAGGATCTACACATTGTACCAGAAAAAAGTGATAGATGAACACTAGTAAGTCAAATGTATGAAAGGATGAATGAGTAAAAAATAATAAAATCTTGATTTATTTTAAAAAGTTAAGCAATGATAAATTATTAAAGATAAAAAAGGAAAAATAATTTGAAAATAAAAAATTAGTGTTTTAAAAAATATTAGTTTAAATACTATTTTAAAAATCACTAAAAACTATTTAAAAATATTTTTATCAAACAAACAAATAAATTTTTCAGATAATAAAAAAAATTAAAAATTAATTAAAATATCTTACAAATATTAACCATATCCTTACTAGATTTATTTGTTATTAAGAAACCATCGCAATATTCAAAGTCAAACTTAAATCCTGACCTTATCAAAATTGAAAAATCAATTAGGCACAGCCCTGACCTTACAAAAAAATCCCATCCAAACATTCCTCAGCCATTCCATCAGCCCAACGTAAACGTAGGTTATCTCAATGGGTAATAACTAATAAGTAATAACTAATGCTATCAAGAAAATGTATATGTTCGATTTGCGTAAATAAATAGTTTACTTGCTTGTTGGGGTAAATTATTTTAAGAAAATAATTGTCAATTTTTTAAGAATAATTTTAAGAAAAATATTTAAAAAAAAACTGAACTAATTGTGTACTTTGCATAATAATAGTATTTTTGTTTTTTTTCTAAAAAATGAAAACTATAGTTTATAATCCAAATGATTGATGTAGTATTGAAAGATTTTATAAGTTCACAAGAGTGAGAATTATTTATTTAGTACAAAAATATATGTTTGATTATTATTATATGTAGAATTTTATTGGATCAATAATAATTACACATAATGAACGAGATTAATTTTTGATCCAATAAATTGAGAGACACTTGTAGTATATGATAATAAAAAATTGTAGCTTATATAAAAATGAGAAGAAATATTTTTTTAAGCTTTTCATGCATAAGTCATAAAAATATCAGTATAAGTCGTCTATAATTTGAAAATAGATAGAATAAATTTTATTTCTTAAAATAGACAAATTCCTCTTCCTAGAGACCTAGACCGTCGTTTACTTGGAAAAAAAAGAAGTGGCTATATGCTATTACTTCCGCAAGAAAGTCGTTTTCCCGCATGCGAATAGTCTATAATAATAAAAGGCCAACAAAGTTTATGGGTTGAATAAATGAGGCCGAAACGAACCCTCGTGATCAATAGCATAATCACATCCCCCACAAAGTTATAAAAACTAGAAATGGGAAAAAATTCCGTTTGTCTATGATCCATCAACTCTATCTATGAAAAATTTATTCTAATTTGATATGTTGTTTAAAAAAAAGACATGAATTAGATTGGATGGACATTATTAAAGAAAGGATAACAATCCATCTTGTCTTATTTTCAAATTCAATAGACTTTAATTTAACACTATAAATAAGTATTTTGGTTGGTTTCAAAGTGGATTTTTTTAATCTGAATTGAATATGATATTGCAAGATTTTGCAATATTCATACACTCAGGTCAACCAACTGAACTAGATACTCTTGATGTTCCAATAATAGATTTAGTTAAACTTGACCTGAATGGATCCAAAAAAAAATTTATGAATGGATGAAAGTATTTTGAAATAATTATAAAAGGTATTTAACTTTTTTAAAAAATATTTTTATAGATGGATTGAACATTTATTCATAAAATAAAATATTAATGGATGGATTAGATGTTTTTTTATTAAATGAATCATAAAGGGAATCATTTTTTGTAATGATTTTTTAATGAATCATAAATAGATTAATGGATTTTTAATTCATTTCTTATAATTAGAGAAGATTATTCAATTAATCCGTTTGACAGGCCTAATAATAACAGAAGAGAGAAAAAGAAAAACTCATATTATTAAGAGATGAATTAAAGCACTTCACTCCTTTCCAACAGCTTAAGCATCTAGTTCTCTAATTCCAAATTCTATTTGAAAAGGTTGTTGATTGCCCTGATTTTCGCCTACTCTACAAACCCATTGGACTTTTCACTCATGGGCAGATATATTCAAATAAAATTTTAGAGTAAAATTTCAAGATCAATGTTGAGAATGCAAGAACTAGCTGTTCATTGTGGCCAAATGAAGGTACAATTTTATACTGTTATGACATTAGTTGATTGTACATATATAGAGATAAAATGACATTAATTTTTCATGTGCATATACACAGATACAATTTTATGTACAGAGTGCAGAAATAATGGTTGGGGGAGGGGGAACTAAAATGTATATTTACAGAAAGTCCCATTGCCAATAGACCTTCTCTACAATCCCCCCACCACTTTTAACAGCTAGGTGAAGCGTCTCAGAAGCAGGAGGAACCCCCCATAATAATGGCACTGCAACAGTCATTGTTAGCTTTTCATGTAAATCACCTTTACTTGCCTTCTCCGCCGCAATAATCTGCCATATAAGATTGATTCTAGTATTCAGAAATTTGGGTTGACATGATGTTAGAAGAAAAAATCTGGATAATGTGACACATCAATGGGGAAGTTACTAAGTAAATGCTTCCATGTCTATGCATTTCACCAAACATGACCCCTCAATAGGTGGTATTATCAACCAACCTAACTAACTTGCACCATCTTTCCAGACATGAATGAAATTAGCCATAAAAATTCCAGTTACCCGTTAATATGTTAGTTAATAGAACCAAGAGAAAATGGACAAATACAACTTTCAATGACAAGCCCAAGTCTAGATCCAGTTAACGATTGTTATTGGAAGGAGAATGGTCTTCCAATTCAAATTTCTATATTTGTGTAACTTATTCTTTCACTTCAACAAAATGCTAAGGATTGAAAGTTGATCTGAAAAGAATTGGTATATTTATAGACAATCAATATATTGGAAGTTAATGATTATTCTAAGGAGATTATCCTTTGACAAAGGCATTTTCATAAGCAGAACAGCTCATGAAATTTTAACATTGGTTTTCAATTTTGATTGAACTTTCTTCATATAGAGTAAGAACAAGAGGACCGTAGCTTTAAAGAAAGAAAAAAAGCATACCCTACCTCTCCACCATGCTCTAAAACAGTGTCTTCCACCACATCACTAAGCATCTCAATGGAACGGCAGAATCCAAAAATACAAAGTTTTCTGCCCATATCAAGTCCCTAAAAAGAGGGTAAGTCATATTTATGAAATGGACAAGGATAACTCAGGAGATTTAGTTAAAAGACTGACTACTTACATTAGTAGCTGCGATATCAAAGAGTGCACCCAGACAAAGGCCTTGATTGGGATCCATGTAATTACTCTCTTGAAACCGTTGGAACTTTTGAGCAGTTTTGGATTTCGCTAGCTTCTTCTGTAAAGCATAACAATATGATTAGCCAATCTAAAAAAACATCACATAGCATTGACATGGACTATAAACCAGATGAAACATGGATCAAAGATGAGAAAGGTTCAAAGAAGTGCATAGTGTGTCTTTGACTCTTTGCTTCTTGGGATTAAAAGCCGATTCTATGATGCAAGTATTCCACATAAAAGACATGAGGAGTGACGGCAAAGAGTCTAACTCTGTTGTAATATGCAACATACCACAAGTAGCAAGCACCAAATGAAAACCTTATAATCATGAGTTAAAGTTATCAGTTATCACTTACCAAAAAAGGATTTGTATGATCTTCTTCAAATAAATCAAGATTTTAGAGCAAAACGCATATGGACTAAACATAGCCAGCGGCACATTTAAACACCCTCTACATTTTAGATGTTAACTTGTAAACTGAAAGCAATATGAACAAAATCATACATCTGAAGAGCTGACACGGCGAGGAATCATGGAACCTCCAATCTGGAATAATCCATCAGCAGTAAACAACGTAATTCTCTCCTCAGGAATCCATTGAATTTCTGAGAAGTCACAAACATAAGGGAGACAACTCAGAATTTAAAGAAGTGACAACAAGAAGGCTTAAATAATTTCTAAACCTTGACATTATTCAAGCAAAGATTTGCCTTAAAAATGCAGACATTCGGACAAAAATCATCTCAACTAACTATCAAGTAGGACAGAATATGCTTCAAATCCTAAAAGCATCTAATCCACACTCAAAAATATCTAATCTAAACAACCAAAAAAGGCTACAGATTTTTACTTTAAACATTAATTGTTTGTTTGGGTGAGTTATGTGGAGTATTTGCAAAAATTGATTTTAAAGTGACGTGATTCTCTTTTTTTGGGTGACCCTAGGGTATCAATTGACCGAAATCCAATACTAGTCTCGAGGTACTGAAATCCATTTAAGAGGCTGATCTCCCCTTAGATGTATTCCCATACACACTCTAACCAGACACATGATTAAAGGATAAGGTTATCACTCAATCATGTCACATCATGTTTGGTTATAATTGATTTTAAAGGGACGAGATTTATGTTCTAATATTTTTATTCTAAAAGCAAGTTAGGTTATAAAATTTTTAATCCACCTGAAAAGAAAATTAAAATTGCCTCAACCTGGAAGCAAACATGTGAGCATTTAGCTAAAACCACGTTAACTGTTATTTCGACATGATTGTGGATCAAGTAACGTGAATCTCTACTCTACTCTATTTGAAGACAACAAGCAGAGAATCAATTTCCAATTGCTGTGCTTAAAGTCGAAAACATTGAAAAGGAACTCCAATTTTCTAATTCCACAATCAATCAACAGCGTTGGAAATTCAGGGAAAAAGGAAGAGCGTACCATTGTCGGGATCGGACCAAGGGAAAAAACCGAAGGAATCGTCGCCGGAGAAGTTATCGGAGGGGGAGGATTTGGGAGCGAAATGGAGAAGACGCGGTGCGGAAGAAGGAGAGAAAGGGAAGGAGTTGTTGAAGAAGGTCTTGGAAGGAGAACGGGACGGAGCGAAAGAGAATCTGAATGTGGAGAAGCATATTGCAGCAGCAGAGGTTTCCGCCATTGGAACGGAACGGAATGGAGTTAACCACAACACGTTAAGTTACGTGAGCGATTTTTTTGATCAAAACGGGTTTTGATTATTTATTTCATTGAACTACTCACCGCGCGTTCGTTCCGACACCCTCCTCCCTCTTTGTCGCGCATTTGTGGATTATTTATTTATTTATTATTGCTTAGAGTGTGGTGCTTTTTTTTTTTTTCTGGCTGAGAACTTCACATGGATACCGCACACACGTTCCTATTTTTATTATTATTATTATTTATTTATTGTCTTTACGATTGATTCTAAGACCGGCACTCCACGACGAGGGAAGAAAATACCAGTCTTACCAGACCTCCTCGATTTTCCTTAGGAGTCACCGTAATAGTAAACTTCAAAATTGGGTGAAATGAAGTAAATAAATAAATTTTAAAAAAAGGTAATAAATATAATAAATAATTGAAATGCTTTTTTAAAAAAATTGACAAGATTAAGTTATTGCTAAAAAATTGAAACTAAAAGACAAATTTAATCATTTCACCCATGGATCATGAAAAATTACACTGAGTTTCCTTAGGAAAATTTACTATATTGCATGTTATCATAGTTAACCATTACGTGATTCTCGTAAGTTCAAACCTGAATATGAATCTTGTGTCTACTCCACAATTTACAATATACAATCACAAATATGATACGTACCAAAAAAACATATCTCATATATAACATGATAAAGATAGACTCTCTTTTAATGTTTTTATTACTGAAAAAAAAAAAAAAAAACATCGTCACTGCTTCAAACAGATGCAACAAAACTCTTATTATCTTTTATCGTTCATCATTTTTTACCTCCAGTTTGATCATTTTGACCTAATTCAAGGCCTGTGAATCTAAATGAAAACTCAACGATTTTCAACCATTTACAACACCAAAATAAATTTTTTCCATCACTAATGACTTCAAAATATTCAAAATGATTTCCATAACATCTCGGTACTTGTGTATGAATGATTAAAAACTTTTATGCACTTTAAAAATAAAAATATTCAACCAAAATTATATTAATACTATCAAATAATTTTATTAAAGACATTTAGGGCTATGTAGAATGTACACTTTGGTTTTCATGGGCTTTCTTTTTCTTTTTTTTTCTTATATCCTCCAATTTTACTGATAATTAATATTAGTCGGAGAACTTGACATGCCAATTTTAGTGGAATCTCCTCTTTCAACCACTTTTTTTCATCCATGAGACTCAAACCTAAGACCTTACTTAAGGGAATTGAGTCTAGAATCACTCGGACTAACGACTTATTGATGGTTTTCATGGATTTTTAATAAGAATAAGTATAACAATTTGGTGACCTTTGCTTCTTGCAATTCCCAAAAGATTCTGATGAACAAAAATACCCCTTTCACTAGAAATCCCCCATTCCGAAATGGTATCCTATTCCGGAATGTGACTTTTAATTTCAGAATAGGTTTTTGGATTGCTACTATGGAATGTGATTTTCACATTCTAGAATAGGACACTACCCCTTGTTCTCCCTTACCCATTACCCTAACTTGAAAACTTATCATATGCACCACACCATCCCAACCTCTCCTTCATCACCGCACCACACACACCATCACACTTCTATATTGATACCTCCAACATTGACCCCACTTGCACCATCTAGGACATCAAACACCGTTGTCGAGACCCAACTCATCACCTACAACAAGGAGGACTACAACATATTTGTGATTGAGCTTTGACATTTGGTGGTTGTGTGATGCGATGGTGTGTGTGGTGCAGTGGTGGGTGGTGTGATGGTGGCATGTGGTGCGATGATGGATGGCACGGTGGTAGTGTATGTGTTTGAATGTTGGAGATGTTGGAGAAAGAAGAGAGAGAGGGGGTGAGCTTTACTAGAGGAAGAAGACAAAAGAAAGAGAGCAGGACATTTGTATCTATTTAGCTTCCATTGGAAAGTGCACAAAGCAAAATGGGAGTGCAGAAAGCAAAGGCCCAATTTGGAGATCCATTGTCCCTCAACTTTTGGAACTTAGATCATTTAAGTTTTTGTGTTAACTCCTGACCCAAAAAAATGTTTTAGAATTAACTAAAATTATTTAAAATAATATGTCATATATAAAATAATTCTTGAATTTTTCCATTTAAATAAAATTTATTAAAAATTATATTTATCAAAATTCAAATTTCTCTTTTAATTAAATGGAAGACTCATCATTAAAATGGACTTAAGCCCACTAGAAAGAGAGAGGAGATAAAAGAGTTTGAACTTGCTTTACCTCATGTCATATATATATATCTGTCAACTTAGCTATCCAAATGTTATTAAACTTTTTTACCAAAAACTAAAAATACACTAAATTCAATTGTCAATTCCTTTATTTGAAAGATTCCAACCATGGGACTTAACTTATTTCCTCCGCTTCATATGCAAACGCCTTTAGACAAAAAGGAAAAAGAGCACAAATTCTATGCGTTAAGGTGGTGTGGCTTCATGGTCTATGAGCTGGTTTCATGAATCAAAAGGAAATAATATTCCATCATGCAACAAAGATTGAGTGAAAAAAAGAAGAGAGAGAAGGAATTGTACGTTCTGATGTGCAGTCATGAGGCGAATAATTATGATCTCCAAAACAAAAAAAAGCTGGTGCAATGTCGGAGACCCATATATGCATTGAAAGCAAAAGTGATAGAGAAGGCACATATAACATGCCCTTTGCAATTCTGACTTGCGTTTGGAAGTACCCTCTTCTTTAGCAGCACGCTATCATTCCTGACAAATATGCTGATCGTGAACTCTCTCACCATTATGTTGCATTCATGATTCAACATTTTTTTTTATCGATGATGACGTGTATCTTTTACGAAATGGAAAAATCCTCTTTGAGACGGATATAACCATAACAAAATTATTTTTCTACATATTTAATGCAATTGCAGATATCAGAATTTGAACTTGAAACTATTCACTAAGTTATAACGAACTATATATGTCAGTTGATTCATATACTCTGTTATTATTACATTCAAGCATTCAGTGCGCTTACACACACCTGGGCATGACAGAATTTGAACTCGAAACTACTGATTAAATTAAAACAATATATATCAGTTGATTCACACACTCATTACATTCAACATATATATATATATATATATATACACTCCTATGCATGGCAGAATAAGAACACCAAAATAACAACATACGAGAAGATACAGATATGTCTTAGAAGCCATCAGGAAAAAGCTGAATAACCCTTGTCTTTTAGCTGGCTGTCTCTTTGTTTACGCTACCTGTCCAATGCATGTAGACAAGGCCACATGCTTCTAAATTTAATGCCCCTTTGCTTTCTTTTTGGTCCTTTTTTTCTCTCCATTGCTTCGGCAGGTTCAGGAATATATCATCATATCTTCTCAGTCAGCCTATAGAGACACATTAAGAAACTATATTGTAACTCTTGACTTCTATGCATGTTAATATCTCTCTCTCTCTCTCTCTCTCTCTCTCTCTCTCTCTCTCTCTCTCTCTCTATATATATATATATATATATATATATATATATATATATATATACGCAATTTGACTCTTGTAAAGTACATAATTCATATGAGATAAAAAAAACAGTGAAAATATCTTTCTTTTATATCCAAGTCTCCATTTGCAATATTTGTCTAACAGTGTGTTTGGAACAAGAAAAATCAAATTAACTTTTCATACTGAAGTCAAAGTAACAAATAATTGTTTATGCTTTTTCACGGTATTACCATGATTTTGTATTATCTAATTACACACCATAAAATTCTGGCATATTTATGCTCAATCATTTTCTATCCAGACTAAACTTAGATACAGTTTTATAAATACTATTTGTATTGCTCTCCAATTATAATTAGACATTAATATATATACATACACATATATGTATAAATTTTGTCCTTTCTATCGAGAAAATAGAAATTTTGGGCCTGGCATGGACAATTTTTTTTCATGAAGCCATGCTTTAAATATTATGATCACATAATTTAATATTGCAATATTTTCTCTTAAGCTTGATTTATTCAAGTAGTTTTGGGCTGTCAACAAATTGTGCTTAAGTAAATCCCTCTCTTTGTCCTAGCCCGTACCAGAGATATCTGTTACTGTGTTAGTGGGCTGCCACCTGAAGTGCATGGCAATTGGCAAATTATTTATTCAATTTTTTTAAAAAGTTAAATTGCTTTAGCTTCAGGATTAGAGTTGGGAACTAATTGATTTGCGCAAGGAAACTACTAGTATTTTTATTTCACAATCAACAATATATTTAGAGTTTTGTCACCAGAATTTTTAAAAAGTAATTATTACTAATGATACAATAATAATAATGTTTTACCCACACTACTAATTAATTAAAATCAAATCTTGTTACATACTACATAGAAATTCTTACATCCAACTTGCAATTTAAGTTGTATAGAACTACATATATATATAGGGAGAGAGGACATGCATTAACAAAAACATCTAAATCCTTCCTTTTACGTTCAGTTTTCATTGGACTATTAGATTTGTCTTAGAGTTAGTTCATGCCACAACAAGTTAGATGGACAACCAAACATGCACATAATGTCTACCCTGACTTTTTCATTTTGTCCACCAAGCCCTCTTTCTTTTGTCCAAGTAAACCATGTATTTAGGGTTCAAATGTAATTACTCATAGTGTTACAAGTTGATTCCCATGGCTAACATACAAAACAAACTCCAACTGGTAAATCATGGTGGACACTTTACCCCACCCATGCGTGTTGAGATTTTGACATAAGATTCGGTTTGGGCACGAGCCTGTAAAATGGTTCAATAATTCAGTTTAGCCGCACCGCTTTTTCTCCGTTTACTACTATCTTTCAGTGAAACTATTGCAAAAATTTGTCCACGCCAGGACCCTTTGTTTCTTTTCAGCTTTTCAATTCACGGCCCCGCCAATTAAATTGTCAATCTCACTGTATGTGTATAACTAACTACTTCTGTTCACCCTTCAATTCTACTTCACTTTGACTTGTGTGTTTGCCACCCACAATAACGTACACCTAAATTCTGAAGCTTCACCTCAAAGTAAAACTAACTTCTGTTAATGTATATAAAAAATTAACTTGTGCTAAACGAAAAAAATAGGTATAATTAGTAGATATATATTATAAATGTTCAAATCTTAGTTGTGTGGTTGGAAAATATTTTATTGAAAGGACAAAATTCATTCTAACGATTAATAGTGTTTTTGGAAACTCGTTAAAAGAAATCTCATTTAGAATGCGTGGAAGCTAATGTGTGTCTGATTCACGTCTCTCCACAATCAGCATGCATTTAGTTGAAGCAGATAATACTTGCTTTTACGTTATTTTGATCAATTTGTCGTGAATTAATTTGTGTGAAAACGTAGATTATTAAACAAATTTAAACACACTTTAACTATTAATTTTTTTAAAATTACATTTGAAATATAAAAAAAATAAAAAATATTCAAGACTTGGAACTAAACATGTTACAAGAGAGATATATTTTGCTATGTACTGATTTTCCTAGTAAATCTTTTTAGGGAGTGTATTGAATTAGGATTTTAAAAAATTATTTTAGCATAAAAAAAGTTTTGTAGATTTTAAAGATTATGTAGAAATTTTATGGCTTATCATATTTTTTTATAAAAATTTTATGATAGTTTTAGATTTTAATGAATTTATATCATAAGAATTTAAAAAATTTGAAAGGACTTTCTAGATTTATAAGATTTAAAAGGACTTTGTAAATTTTTAAAAACCCATTCTAAATTATAAGAGTTAATGAAAAAAGTAAATAAGAAATAATGAGGTTTGAATAAAACAAAGTAAAATCAATATAACTTTTTAATCTTTTAATAGTTAAATTAATGCTAACTTTAAATCTTCTTATATTAATCATTTTTGCATTAACATTTTCTTATTCTCGCTTTTGAATTTGAACGATAAATTTAAAATTTTATACACTGATTTTCTAATTTTTTTCAATTACTATAATTATTTTATGATAAATTTAATGACATATTTCAGATGCAATAATAAGTATATAATAGAAGGAAGTGATGGGGTTAGAAAATTCGTGGAGGACATAATTAAGGGTGAGAAAATATTACGTCGAACATGTGATTGACCTAGTCAATGTAAGAAAAACATGATTAGTCTTGACATATAAGACAAACATTAATTTAATTTTGAAAGCAAACATAAAAGTGTAAAGGAAAGGAGTATATTTGACATTTTTTTGTTCTAAAAGAATAGAAGAAATATATATGACACACATCTTGAAGAATATTATTTTTTGTCATTTGTTCTATACCTCTTTCAATTGATTAGATATCATTTTTGTGTTGGATATTGAAGAAAGAAGAATGTATGTGTGGTGAAAGAAAAGAAAATATGATAATTAATAAAAAGGAAAGAAAAGACAGTCTAGTAATTAATAGAAAATGAAATAAAAAAGTCTAATAAAATCTTAAAGGTTTTAATGAGATTATTAATAAGTGTTTTATATTAAAAGATCATATGTAAACTATCTTAAAAAGAATCTATAAAATTTGTATATTTTTTAATACCATTTTTTTAAGTTATAAAAAATCATAATTGAAAACCATTAGATTTTATTACACTCCTTAAAAAATCCTAAAAGTCTTAATTAAATACCATAAGACTTATTTATATTATTTTAAAATATGATTAAATATCATAATATTTTTTTATATAAAAAATCTTTTAAAATCCTTAAAAATCATAATCCAATACAACTTGTTAAATTATAACTGCTATGTGAAAACCTTTCTATTTTAAGATCTTAAGAAAACTACCGACTATTTTTTATAGCATTTCTTGGGAAAAAGAAAAATATTTGATTATTTTAAATCAATTTTTGCTTCTTAGAACAATTTTTAACAATTTTTTTAAAAAATTATATGAATTTAAATAATTTATATAAACTTTTGCTATAAATTTTGGAAATGGCTTTACTTCAAATTTACTTTTAATGAAAGTTGAATTTTTAAAATTAGGATTATTTAAAATCAAAATTATAAACCTCACCCGAAACCAAAGATACATTGATTGAATGACAAAACACTGTTTATGATAAAAGAAAAAAGATTGAAAAGGTACTTCTCACTTCTGCTATACATGACATCTGAATTGTTGGATAAACCTAACAAGTTAAGATTTTTTAGCCTTTTACGTAACGCAAGATATACATTTGGTAGGGAGGAGTAACCTTTTCAATCAAATCCTGGTTTCGTGTAACACCCTTTTCATTTTAATGAATATATGTGAAATATGAATAGCTACACCACACCTTTCCCCTTTACCCCACGGTAATTGAATTGATCTTATGATATTCTTAAATTTGGAAAATTTCAGTTGCTATCTGAAAGTGACTTGGAAAAACAAATATGGAGGCAAGCCTTCTATATTATAATAACTATCCTGCAAGGTAGCAACCTTATCATGATTCTATGGTGATCATAACCAACACAAAGTGCTCTACTTGTCCATTTATGTTGTCAATTATCTTTTTTGTGTTCTCACACATCATTTTCAAATCAAAACCTCGTTCACATAGGCCACTGATCAAATATCTCCCATATTTAATTCGTCAACCCCCCAAATTCTTCTTTACCCACACGAATTTTTACCAAATCATAAGTCGCACGTGTGTGTGTGTACCATACTTAATGGCCAGCCTTGTTTATCTCATTAAATGATTTTGATAGCTAGCTAAAAATGTCAAAACAACTTCTGTACGGCCATGTAGACTCTTGATTACATGAAAGGAATTGACGAAGAAAATAAAACCATATTTTATCGTTATCAATTCAATGGTACTGTATGCGGTACAAAACGTTATTAACATGAACATTGAAGATCAAGGAAGTGTCAGACATATTATTTTTATTGACTATAAGTGTGTTTGTTTTGCCGGTGATCATGAAAGTGTGATGGCATAAAGCATGAGGCACATATCCACCCAAGAAGTAATAAAGAGCTTGTTTCTCCAACCTCCGTTTGTAGTTCTTCCATCAGCAATTCAAACACACATTATAATGTCTGATATTGTATTGAAAACATAATTCTAAATTTTAGACTCATTTTTTTAAGCTACACAATCTTGAGTCATGTTATTTATTTCATATATGTTCTTAGTCATGTTACTTGTTTCATGTATATCGAACTTTAATTAGACAAGTCATTTTGGTGAATACACACCTAAAAAAATTTTATTGCAAGTTTTTAAATAATATTATGTGTGAAAATCAATTTTCTAATATTTGTTATCAAACAAAAAACTTGTCACTACTTTGACTATGTTTGGATAAAAGTTAGAAAAATACATTTGAGAAATCAAATGCAAAATTTTGAATACTAATTCACAAAATGAAAAAGGAAGAAATTTTTGCTTTGGGTAAATTATTTTTTAGCTCTTCCAACTAAAATATAAACATGTACGAATTCATGTTTGCTTATAGCATGTTAAAATACCTCAAAAGACCTAAAAATACCTAAAAACTGTTTTTGATGATCCACATCTCATAAATTTGTTGTGGACCTAAACATGCAATTTGAATCAATTCTATAAAATTAGTAGTATGTATAGTTTCACATTTTGAATCTTTCATGTTTCAGATAGTTAAGTTATAGTTTATATATCACAAACGTGATTCCTTCGTCCTCAATGAGTTTTCAAACACACTAAATTAATTTAAAATCAAATCTACAAATTCATACAGAAACACCTAAGAAGATATTAGTAGCATGCTAGAATATGTCAAAAGAAACCTATAAATAACTAAAAATTGCTTTCGATGATCCACGTGTCATGAATTCGCTATGAAACATACGATTTGAATCAATTCTATTAAATTAGTAGCATGTATAGTTTCACATTTTGAATCTTTTATATCTAGAGTGTGATTCTCAAAAACTAATAGTTATAACTTTCACATCCCAAAAATGATTCTTTCATCCTAAATGAATTTTCAAACATATTAAATTAATTCAAAATCAATTCTACAAATACATATGGAAACACACAAGAAGATATTACTATCATGTATGCCTTCTACGTGCAAAAACCAATTACATATTCTTTTCTTCTTTTGATAGCCCTCTTTTTTGGATAATATTAAGACCCATGAAATCATCACGTAGAGATTCCTTTGTCTAGTGTGATTCGTGCATTTTATGCCACGGAAACATTTCATTGGCTACTTCCAGGCATCTTGTTTATACTTAGGGAAAAGGTGATTAAGGTAAAGATTAACATAGAATTTGCACAAGAAGTAAAAAAAGACTACGGAAATCTCAAGCTAAAAGGACTAAAAATAAAAGCATCTGTATATGTACGTGCAACTGAATCACACAACTTTGTTCCGAGCACCCCACAGAGCAACCTGGCCCACTCTGAGAATTGGGTTCCATCTAGTGGCCCCACAATCAAATTTATGTTGCGTGAGATGATGCCTTAACAAAATAAAATTAAAATATATACTTATCAAATACTATCACTTAATCACCATTCCCCATAGATCATGGGTGAACACGTCTCGTGAAATGGAAAAACACGCATTCTAAGACTTAAGTGTGTTTGGTTAAGCATTAAAATCCACATTCAACACAAAAACTTATTTAAATATAATGTAAGATCTTAAAATCAGTATTTGATTTTCATTAAATTTTTCAATAAAAGATATACATAAATTTTTAACACATAAAATAAATTCTTATAAAATAACTTTTAAGATTTACATAATATTAAAAAAAGAATTTGTATCTTTCTCTAAAATCTCAAAATGAAATTTATCATTAAAAAAATATGAAAAATTTTAAAAAAAATTTAATTCTATATAATATTATGAGATTTATAAAAAAGTAATCTAAAATCTGAATTTAAAATAAAATAGTAACAATGCTTTAAGAAACTAAAGTTAAAGCAATGTGAGAGGAATTTTTTTTCAACACTCAACTGATTCACCAACACATCTTTTGGTTAAGTGTTTAAACTAGCGTTCAACAAAAAAATATGCATTCTTAGACACAAAAGCTAAAATAGTGTGAAAATAGTCTTTTTTCAATGTCAGTTGTATTGAATGCAACTGGTTTGCAATCACCCGCTGAGTACCAAGAGCGTCTGCAATTGAAAGTGTTATTTTTTAAAAAATTTTACTCATTTTTTTTTATGATCTCTTTATTATTTTTTTAGTTAACACAATGTCATATCACTAATAAAAAAAACTTCTACAAAATATTGTTTCAATGCAAGAAATCATAATAAACTTCAAAAACATTCACACATTTATATTTTTTATTAAAACTTAATTATTATTTCAATAAAATAATTAATTTATTTTTTCAATTTTTATGAATACAAGTAATAAATATGAATATTTGAAAAAATATTAAATATCAATTAAAATAATAAAATTATATAACATTGAAATGAAATATATAAAAGTAAAAAATAAATTTTTACATAATAAATAGATAATTAAATATAATAACATTGAATAAAAAAAAACATAACAATGAAAAATAAAAAATATTATATAAAATTAATTATCATTATTTTCCTTTATGAAACATTTCTAAATATATTGAAAAATAATTTCTTATATTTGAAACCTGAATTTACGAAAAAGAAAATTATTTACCTAAAATTTCTATAATGAAAAATTTCTTAAAAGAAATCGTTATTTAAACTAAGAAATCCACCATCCATTCTCTATTGTCTAAGTAAGTATTTGGATGTATGTCCGCTAACAAATATGTGCCTATGTGCCTGATTAACAGGGAAAAGAGAAACGACTTTTTCCAACTTCTGCCTATAGTCATGCTAGGCCTGGAGGCTGGAGAGAGAAATTCCTAATCCACATTTTCTTTTTCAAAAACATTGTAAATGGCTTCTCAGTTCTCACGGAACAACTATTTTAGGAGTCAATTTAATTTTTGAGTGGAATTGAAGCAAATAACTATTTTAAGTGATTGTTTGATTTTAATTATAGCAATTGTGTTAGATTGATCTCTAATCTCTATAACTTATAAATTTTGCAAAAAAAAGAAGAAGAAGCCTTCACAGCCAGAAAAATACAGCGAAACTGCATGAAGCCAAAACAAATAAATAAAACAAAGAAAAAGGTAGAAAGTAAAATTCAAGTTAAATTAAGAATTTAAAAGTAGAAGGAGGAAAGTGAACATAGAGAAAAGAACAAACGAATAGTGAAACGGACAAAAAGCGCATGGGCCCTTAAGCGTGCTATGGAAGATGCTAAGTAATTATATTGAGGCTCACACATGCATACATGAACACCTGAATGCCAAAACCAACTGCCACCGTTTTTGTTTTTTAGCCATCAATACCAAATGCCCCATTGGAGCAAATAATTTTGCATCGTTAAAATGGAAAGAACTATAAAATTATGTTTTGGTGATTTATTAATTATAAATTTAAATTTGAAAATAGTCTTTTTATATATATAAGTATAAGGTTGCGTTAAGATCCTAGATCAGTGGGAGCAATTTATTTAAAAAATAAAAATTGATAATTATCATTATCATATGGAATAGTTGTATTCAAACACGAATATAAGAGATACAAAATATAAAGTTTTAAGAGCTGCAATCTCAGCACGCATTGCTTCTTGCCAACAAGGATGCTTCACAGCTTCAGTGTATGTCCGTGGTTCTTCCTTAGAAGTAATTGAATGGCAGAAACGTGTAGAAGATTCTGAACATTGAGTAAAAGACATAACCGACTGAACAGGATATGGTGTTTTGGTGGATAGGTTGCATACATAGTCATGTAAACGAGTTGAAGGAACTCGAGTACGAGAAGAACGTCTTAGTGGTGTAAAAGAAGATGGTTCAGAAGGTTCATTGTTAGGAGGAATTGTTTCAGAGATGACAGGACTTGTTTCAGGTGTGAAAGATAAGGTTGGTGACTGAAACTCAAGATCAGAAGGTAAACAGAAAGTTTGATCAGAGGATAAAGAAGTAGGTGTGGATGAAGAATTGGATTTAAAAGGAAATTGGTTTTCATAGAAAACTACATTTCGAGAAGCAAAAAGATTATGAGATGCTAGATCAAACAAAAGATATCCTTTGGTGCCATCTTTGTATCCAAGAAAAACAGCTTTTCGAGCTCTAGGAGAGAATTTTTGACGATGAGCTGCAAGTGTGTTCGCATAACAAAGACATCCAAATACTTTCAAATGATTAAGTGATGGAATATTATTATATAAGAGTTCATAAGGGGTACGA
>PYAF01001793.1:415939-457885 GCA_007407185.1 Glycine tomentella
GCCATTAACGAGAGCATACTTGTTCTTCGAAATCAAAGCTTGCTTCATGGCACGCACCCAGGTATGATAATTTTTGCCATTCATAGGAGGAGAAACTAGAATAAGAGAGGGATTTTCATTGGGATGAAGGTATAAAGGATTTGCAGGATTAGTGATAGGATCAGGAAAGGTTGAAGACGCCATTGATGCAGAGAGATGCAGAAGCAAGAGGAAAAATCAGAGAAAAATTTCATCTGATACCATCTTATGAACGAATAACCAGTATCTCAATAAGGAAGGTAAGAATCATTGTTTTCATTATTGCAAAAAGAAGTATGTACATGGTTTTTATATTGCTGATACAGAGGCCTGTAAGAAAGATAAAAGAATACATCGATAAAGCCAAAACTAACTAACTAACTTCAAACTATTTAAAACAGATTTTTAACTGCTGACTAACTCCAATAATAAATATTTGCATTTTATTAAAATAAGAGAGTGCATTTACTTAGTCTTACATGTGAACGGCTAAGAAGGTTCAAATACATAAAATTAGGATGTTCAAAATATAAAATTATGGGGTGTAAAATATAATATTTTTTTGCATTTTATTAAAATAAGATGGTTACTTACTCTTACATGTGAACCGGTAAGGAGATTCAAATATATAAAATTAGAGGGTACAAAATATAAAATTATGGGATGCAAAATATAATATTTTAGGACAAATACTAGTGATTTTATTGAAATGAGGGGGTGTATCTGCCCACCTTAACTGCCATATAGATCCATCACTACATACAATATCTCTCCTCCTTACATACACATATCATGGAATCTTAGCACAATGAGATAAATACTTTTTAGTAACTTTTTAAAAATGCACAACACTAGCACCGTTTTTTTGTCATGTAATTAATCACTAAATGTCAAACATGCAATAACCCCCATGGCATGGTTATTACTCCACTACCATTTTTGGATTAACACACAAGAACCGTTCCATGGGGTTTCCTAAACTTTGGTCAACTTCAAATTATTTTGTCTCAGTGTTGCTGGACCTCTGGTATCTGTATCTACATCAACAAGGTATGTCAAACGTTTAATAGAACACCACCAAGTGCATAAATGTTGTAAGTGGTTTCAGGTTCCATTTTTGAATATATAATTATGTTAAATACTTAAAATTAGAATTTTATTATTTATAAGTATTTTACTCGATTGTCTCCAACAAATAATTGAATGCATATGGTTTAGAGAAAAAAAAACATTATATTGAACTGTTTTTTTTTTTTTTTTTCCATTCCCTTCACTTTTAGAATCTACTTATTCCCCTCTTTAAAGTCCTAAACCAAGAAAAGCACCACTAAAGCATTGCCCTTTTTTTTTGCTTCCAAACACATTTAGTAATATTTGACAGAGGATCCGAGGACTATAAAAATTAGATTAACTGTGAAGATCATTATTTGCATTGATAATCACCGCCCCTCCTTTCACGCCATTTGTGAGTGTAATCATGCATACTACAATTTTATCCAGGATTTTGTAGTTTAATTAATACAATCAGTCACATAAACTAAGTTTGAGAATTAAAGGGTGTTTGTTTCAGCTTTTTTCGTAAAATAACAATTTTTTAATAATAATAATAATAATAATAATAATAATAATAACCTTTTTTTAAGTGTTTATTTTAGTTTTTCAAAACAATCAGAAGCTAAAAGTAATCTTAAATTTGATTAAAATCAGAAAATATTTTAAATATTTATGTATAAAATTGGCTACTGACTTAAAAAAGTATGTATTATGATTTAAACAAATATGGATGACTTAATTATCCTTTTAACCTTTTAAATCAGAGGGTGCTTTTTTTGTCTCCCAAATAAAATTTACTTCCAATCCCTCAAATTCGAAAAATATTTTTCTTAGTTCATTTTTTTTAAATAAAATTTTTTTAGTCTCTTAATTCTAATGAAAGGACTAAAAAGAGTATTTTTTAAATTTGAATGACTAAAAATTACAAATTTTTGTTTGAAAGACTAAATATACATACCATTAATTTGAGAGATTAAAAACATAATTATTCCTATATAAACTAACTTTTACTTTTTTAAAAATATTCTTAAAAAAATAGTTACTAATTATTTTATATCGGAACCACTTTTTTAAAACTGACCTAAATCAGTAAGTTGACGTCTTAAAGATCAATTTAAATCATTTACTATTTTAAATTTTATCAATGAAAGGTAATTGATGACATATTTACCCTGTCTAATTAATTTATCGATCACAATATAGTTGTGATTGTCAAACACCTTTCAAAAAGGATGTAGTTAACTAGTTAAGGCCTATATAAATAAATTATTAAAAATAAGAAAGTGGAAACAGATGTCCATATTATTTATCAGCACTCCCCTTTCAATCTTTAGAGCAAATATCCACTAATTAAACAGATCATTTGCATACAGTCCAATATTAAACAATTTAAACCACTAAATTAAAATGAAACAACTGTACTTAACAGGGCTTAAGATGCCTAAACCATGTGGTTTCAACGTTACATTATCTCTTAATCTAGCTTATTAAAAGAAAATGGGAAGATATATAGTGGACACCACATCACTTAAAGTTAGGGAATATAATTAAATATCTCCTTGGGGGTTTTTAAAAAAATATATTTCAATCTGTGTGAGGTTTGCTGCCTTTAAGGATACCTGTTATATAAAAGGAAGGCCTCTCTTTGATTCTTCTCAGTAGGACTCCACTAGAGTATCTGAAAATACAAATCAAAAGCCTAATCAGAAGGAAGTGGGCAATTAATATTTTCAATGGAAACAAGTGCTAGAGTACAGAACAATTTTATGTACTATTGCATTAGTATATATGACTCTTATCATAATTAATCTCGCTGGAAAATATATTGCTACACCCACTAATTAAAGGGAATTGCTGAGCTAATTAACTACCTAAGAATGATTCGTATATACTTTGACACGAAGCACATGCATATCGTGACAAATGGAAGGAAATGACTTGGTAATAATGTGAAACACTTTTTGCAAATAGAATTTCTTTGCTTAGCTTAAATTTATATGTGGCAGCTATCTAGGATATGGCCAAACATGGAAGCTTCAATTAATATATATCTTGGTTAATCAAAATCTATGTAGGATATCCTACTTTACAATATTACTTTACCACAAGCTGGAATAATCCTTTACTTGCTTGATTTAACTCATTGCTTCTTCATATTGATAATAAAATGAATTTGCATTACATTATTCTTCAACCGTATATAGCATCATTATATATATATATATATATATATATATATATATATTTGGTTACAAAATAATAATAATGTAATTGTGATTGATTATGACAAGAAAATAAGACAAACATGGAAAAAGAATATGAAGTATGTGCAATTAAAATATAAAAAGATGATCATGTTAGCATAAAAGTATTCACAACGCATAAATTCAAACAACATTCTAAGTAACATCATTTCATCTTATATTATGTTTAAAAGTACAAATAGAAGTATGTACAAGTAATCATAATAAAGAGTTAAAGACAAGAGAATTGCATGATTAGCATCACTAAAGGACCACTTTTGAGAGAAAAGTATTTGAGTGGATACTTGAGTATTTGATATTTGTGTTAACTAACTTTAACCCTATATCCTATTGGCACGAGAATGGAAAACCCATTATGGACATCACCAATCAGAAATAAACAACCATGATATTTGTCCTCCCTCTTTTTGACTTCTCAATGTCATTACTTCTTTATCCCCAAAATTCGCTGATTATAAGAAAATATGATAGTATTACTATTGCTTTTTTTAAAATTATATATATATATATATATATATATATATATATATATAAGCGAATATGATATCATTCTGATGCCAAATTTAACTGTGCATTTACATGGAAGTTTGATCACCGACCGCTTTTACTTTGCACTCAATCTTTTACTTATTAAATATGAACATTTTATTTGAATATTTCCACCCATTAATTTATTCCCTTTCATTGAATGTTTGACATCCTAGCAGTCTCAATTACTCATGCGTTTTTTTGTTTAGACCAAAAAATTCTTCATCTAAAATAATCATATTTAAATCAAATAAAGTTATTATAAACGAAAAAATTCTCCCTTAATCGTTATTTTGATTCACAATATCAAACAATTGATTTTAATACGATATATTAGTATCAATTATACTTCTACTTAATACGTACTTCCAATCAGTTAGAAATTACTCTAATCAATTAGAATTAAGTCTAATCTATCACTATAAAAATATTCTAATTAAATAAGCTTTTTAAAGCAATTATTATGAAAATAATAACTTTTATTTATTTATCAATCTATAACTAAATGAGAATATAATAATAAATCTTTACAGTGCAAATATACTTCAATTAAATTATATCATCCAAGCCATATTTTACTTTCTTTCCACACCAAAAAAATATCTTTCTTTCGTTATGTCACGCTAAGCTATATAAAATATTTTACTGCAACTTATATATACTTTACCCTGTTTTCAAGTGTTCTACAAATCCAATTAATGTCGGGGATTTTCATTCTATCTATTAGTGGGCCAAACCATGCAATAATTATCAATTAAGTTTTAAGAGTTGTTTGTTGGATGTTATGATAAATTGGCAAGCAAATGTTACACGAAGCCTATTCTCATTTATTGTTAAGTCACTTTCACGCTAAAAGGATAACACTTTCAAGCAAATGTTACACGAAACAATTAGGACTTAAAAACATTAATCCAACAAGTCTTAAATAGAGTACGTCTTATAACCAAGGAATTTAGCTAAATTAATTGAGTATGCTATATGAGTTATTGTAAATACATCTCTTCAATTTCTATGGATAAAAAAAATTCAAATCTTACATATAAATTAAAAATAATATTAGAAGAATTAATCTTACCATATTGTAAATATATTCAAATTAAATGAATTTTTTCCCATAAAAAATAATTATTTATATAAAGAAATGTTAAATGACGATAAAATGCATTAAAGAGACTCCAACAAAAAAATTCAAATAAAACCGAAGGGACCACAAAGTCAATCCGCAAAATCAGTCTATTCTTCCTAGCCATTGAACAGATTAAATGTATACAATCACAAGAATGCTTACACGAATTCAGGACATACACGCTTTGGTTGTGAGTGTGTTTTAAGGAAAAACATTTTTAAATTAAAAATATATACCAAAATATTCACAAATAATTTAAATAAAATGTAAAAATATAAATCAACACATATATTAAAAATTTTAAAAAATAAGCATAATAATAATATAAAAGATTCAATCACTTTTAGGGGAAAAACTTAATTAGTTAATTTATTAGATGGGTTAATAAATGATATCTAACCACATTTTAGTCCTGATATATTTTTTCAGCTGTGTTGCTTATTATTGTACTAGTGTTCTAAACTTTATTACTCTTTGCTGATCTAAAAAGAAAAAGTATTGGGACATGAATAAATTTAACATGTCTGGGAGGTTATCTATCAAGGATACCATGTAAGTAAAAAAGATGTGTACCTTATAACTAGTAATTCTTTAAAAATGTGTACCTTATAACAATTGATGGGGGGTTAGAGGCCAAGGTTGTTTGTATCCTAGTGACATATTTGGTGAATACCTTGGTTATCTGTAAACACTCTTGGCAATATAATGTGCCAAGCGGCAAATCGTTATTGGCTTTGTTCTTCTGTTTGTGGTTTTAATGATACTATGGTTTGGGGGGGGGGGGGGGGGGGGGGGGGGGGGGGGGGGGAGAATAATTGATGATTGGTATTTGAGATTTCTGTTGAAGTCAGTCAATCAATCATTCGTTCTTTTCTCATTTTTGCATTTTGTACAATTTTATAGTGGTTAGGCAACCAACATGGAATAGAAGGATGGTCACTTCAGAAGATTATAGAGTATGGTGAGAAACACCAATACTCGTTTGACTGGTTTATCTTTGTGTAGTTCAACCGGTTGTTAATGTTAACATAAGACATCATAGGATAATGAACATGTTGTTAGTTACATTACATCATTTGTTGCCCGTTGTTGTGTTAGTTTTTAGTATTCATTGGTTCTTAAGAAAATTAATTTTCCCTTGTCTGTTAGCAAAACTGAAAAATAAAAACTTCTCTGGTCCATAACTTTGTTTGCCTTGTTGAAGTGACTATCATGGGAATTGGAGATATGACTATTTTAAAAAAAATTGTTTTTTATTTTTTTAAAAAAAAAGTATTTTAAGACGGTTCTTTAAAAAAATCGTCTTAAAATTCTCTATTTTTTTATTTTTAATTTTTTATACATTCCAAGACAGTTGTCTGAAAAGTCGTCTTAGAATATTTGAATTCAAAGACGGATATGTTGTATAACCATCTTAGAATGCCTTCTAAGACGTCTTTGAAGGTGCTCCCAAAAAATAAAAAATAAAAAACAGATTCTAAGACAATTATGCTTTATAATCATATTAGAAAACAGACATTCTAAGACGGTTATATAGCATAACCATCTTAGAAGGTGCTGTAAAAAAAAAAAGCAAATTCTAAGTAAGTCCAATCTTTTTACGTCGCTTGCTTCAAAGACGGTTCAAGAACCGTCTTCGTAGGGGTATAATAACCGTCTTTAAAGGCTTTTTATGTAATAGTGTGGGTGATATAGAGTGTAAAAAAATGAAATATTTAAATTAAAGTTATTAAATGGATAAGAAAAGTGAAAACAAATTTTAACCCCAACTAAAAAGTTTTTTTTTTTTACGAAAACTTTTTTAAATGAATAGCCATATAATTGATGATCAGCTGTTTGCATGTGGAAAGATTTTTTTTAATAGGAGACACATAATTGATTATATATATTTACGTGCTTTTGTAAAATAATTTATGTCTGTTAAATGATGATCAGATACTTTTCTTTTTTAGTTATGCTTCTCACTTCTATTCAGACAACTTTAGTGTTTAGTGATGTTTAATTGAAAGAAAAATACTTAAAAAACACTTTAACAGTTAAATAAGATATATACTTTAAATAATAAATAGAATAATAAATACAAATAAATTGTGATCCTTACTAGAAAATCTTAACTCTCTACATAAACCTCTTTTAGGCCTTGGACTTTTGACCTCCATGAGCATATTACCGTTTAGGTAATTTGTCTCTAAACATGACTAAGGGACCTAACCCCTCGTTATCTTTGATTAATATCATTTTTGTCTTATATAGAATTCAGTGGTATTTCACTATCTCAATTGAATACTTATCCAATTTTGTTTGAAATGCATAATCAATTATATGTCCCAACTAATATATATTAGAGATCATCCAAAATCAACATATATCAGGGATCTTCCAAAGAAAAACCTATTCTGAAATGAAAATATATTCATTGGTTTTTACTGTACATTACGTAAACTTTTACCTCATTTTTGTGATGAAGATATAGTCACTTACTCCACTTAATTATTAAAACTTTCATCTATAATTTACCTCAAACAAATAATATTAAAAATCTACTTTCATCGGCATTCACTTCTCATTTTCATTTCTTAACTTTCTAATGAAACAAACACAGAATAATAAATAACCAGGAGTGACTTTCTCCATTTGAATTTACAATATTCCCATAATATCTGTGGCTTACCTATCACATTCACATGTACATAATTCCCATATTAAGAACAGTATAGTCTGTAGTCGTTGTGTTTGTCAGCCCCTTTCATTGGATTCAAGTCCAATTCAACACACTGATGCAGTTTTTTCAACTCTCTACATTCACTGTGTCATATCAATATCACTTCCACGTGACTTTGTGATCGTATGAGTCTCAGATGTTTTCTTCTAATACAAAATATTTTCTATTCTACCTACCTGCTGTTAAATCATTCAGCAGGGCAAGGCCATCTAACTTCCTATTCCTATATTTGATATGATTTCAGGCATCTCTAATATTGTTTGATTTAGAGAAAAAATAATAAAAAAAAACGCAAGACAATTTTATAACAAGTTTAGTGCAAAAAAATGAAAGTTTTTTTTTTAATTTTATTTTATAATCTTTTGCATAACAGTAATGCTTTATTCAGTTTATTGCTTATTATCCGACAAAGAAAAAATAATTTGAAATAAATTTATTTTAAAGTACATAAATGTTAATATATCTACTTTTGAGTTATATTAAATTAAGAGTGGAATGTACTTATAGCTAAATAAAATAAAATGCATTTCCAATTTCAGATTCTAAGGATAAATACAATTATTTTGGAGTCCAGCTCTTCATTGAGTTGGACATATGCCCTAGGGTGGAGGGCACCGAGCAGAACAGATCCTTAAACCCAAATCTGTACGGCAAACGTGAAATGGGAGAAAGAAATACAACTCTTACCTTTTCTCTCAGTGGTATTACTATTTTTTTAAATTGTAATTTCCATTAATTTTTCACTAATTCGTATCTTTTCCTAATTATTTTCTTAAAAGCTGCTTTATTTAGTTATCCTAGTACATTGATCTAATTATTGACATGATGCTACTGACTGTATAATTCTTCTTTAAATTCAACTTTAAGGAATTTAAGTATTTAACAGTGTCAGAAGTCTCAGAGCTCATATTATTTTTTAACCTAATTAAAGCCAAGGCGCGATGTAATGTAAGACACTCTCTGAAACAGAAGTTAATTTAATTTGTGAAGCTTAATTATGATTAATGTTTTGAATATTTTTAATTAGACTGACTTTACATAGTTAGTTATCGCCTAAACAAATCATTTAATTTGCCGTCATTTTCAATAAAGAATCAAATTTCGGAGGAATCCCCAGATATGTCGACGATTGCCTGACAATTTTGTTAAATCGTACACTTTATTTAATAAAGAGATTAAAAAAAGGACTGTTTTACAAGGTTTTAGTGATGCTGAAGTTTCAGATATGATAATTGCAGCGAATGACATTTCAGATTTTGAATCACATTTTAGCAGGTGAACTCAAAGTTTTAATAATTTTTTCATCAATTACTTCTCAGTACACAGAAGGATTTTTTTTTACAAGTTATACTTAGCTTCTTAGATATTAATTACTTGGAAAATCTTACTTAAATTGATTTCTCTAGGCGTATAAAATCTTGACCTGCATTACATGAAAATTACTTTTCTTGCTTTAAAATAATTTAAAGCGCGCTCTTTGAGGAATGTTTTTTTTTATAAAAATAAATCATTAGTATAAAATCTTTAAGCATTCATACGTGCTGTTTTAGCTTAATCAGGGCTCTTAACTTCGAGTCCAGTTTACATTACATTAAGCACCTTGAAGAAGAATTTAAACCTTCATAATAAGTGCATATTTAGAAATAAGATAAGAAAAAAGTATCCTTTGAGACAAAAATATTTTTACAAAAAGATTAAAATCCTGACATTTTTGTTTATTTTATTTTTATCCGTTTAATTACATTAAAATGCGTGTGGTAAGAATTTCAACTAGAACCAAACATATACTAAATCTTATAAAACTACTTGTGATACATATATTCTAGACCGAAGAAAGACTGTTCATAAATTTTATTCAAAAGAATACATTCCCAAAGAGATTAGAATTTCTGGATTAGGACAAGCAAATTGAGTGGAAGACCATAAGAAATGGAAATCTACAATCATCACTTATTTAAAAACCAAACAGTTAAAAATTACTAGTTTTTCTTCCCCTGGTTTGAATAGGTTCCCAGTCAAAAACCCATCTTCAAGTTTTCACACAGTGTTTTCTGTCGGGCAGAAAACCAAACTCTCTCTCTCCTCCTGTTTCTCTCTCCATGTCTCCAAAATTTGCCCGTCTAGTTCTCACCACATGTCACTTTCCGAGTTTTCTTTTCTTTACAGAAGAAGAAGCAAACTGAGCATTAACCCACTGAAACACCACCTGTTCCCACTATTACAAGATAAGACTAACACAACACTGCTACTACTAAATACCAACACCAACAACGTTAATTGTATTCATTCAACAATACACACACCGCCACATGCTCACATACCATTTCCTATTCCCTCCCCCATCACAAACAACAAGAACAATGAATGAAGAATAACAACACAGAGAGAGAGAGAGAGAGAGAGAGAGAGAGAGATAAGATAAATTGAGAGAAAGAATAGAAAAAAGGTTGGCAGCATAAGCGTGAGCTCAGTAAAAGCCAGGTAGTGATAATAATAAAGGAAGGGTGGTGGGAAGGTTTTTAAACTCAAAATAAAGCTAAGGAATTTCAGTTTTTGAGTTTTTGCAATGTCACAGAATTCTGAGGAGATTAAGACACTTGAGCAGTGGAGATGGTCTGAAATGCAGGGCATTGAGCTTGTGTCTTCTTCTGCTCCTGTTTCTAACTCACATGAATCCAACCCAGCATTGGAAGAGAAAAGAGAAGAAAGGGTAATAATGGAGGAGGCTTCTTCAGTGGCCAAGAAAGAGGAGGGTGTTCCTAATGGTGTTGGTGGGGAGAAGAAGAAGGGTGAGAGTGTTGCTTCTGTTGGGTTTGGTGAGCTTTTCAGATTTGCTGATGGGTTGGATTACATTCTAATGGCAATTGGAACGGTTGGAGCATTTGTACATGGCTGTTCCCTGCCACTTTTTCTTCGTTTCTTTGCTGATCTTGTGAATTCCTTTGGTTCCAATGCGAATGACTTGGACAAGATGACTCAGGAAGTGGTGAAGGTAATGATATTATTATCATTACAATAACATACTGACACCACAGTTCAGAGTTTGATATTGGTTTTGAGAATTGGAATTGTTTGTGGTTTCTGTGTTTGCAGTATGCGTTTTACTTCTTGGTGGTGGGGGCTGCAATATGGGCATCCTCATGGGCAGGTAAATTTCAAAACTTCATTCTAAATTGGAATTTTGATTTTGGAAAATTTTGGAGGGTGTGAATGTGGAAAGAGGTTAATCTGGTTTTTGTTGTTTTTGCAGAGATTTCGTGTTGGATGTGGACAGGTGAACGGCAATCAACGAGGATGAGGATCAGGTATCTTGAAGCAGCGTTGGACCAGGACATTCAATTCTTTGACACCGAGGTTCGAACATCCGATGTTGTTTTTGCCATCAACACTGATGCTGTTATGGTACAAGATGCCATTAGCGAGAAGGTGAAGCCCAAAAACACGAGCCTTTGTTGTTTTTTGCATTAGAATAATTTCTCGAATTTATGTAGTTTCATTTAAGAGACTGACCTCTTCCAACAATCGAGTCCCTGATCACATGCTTAAGAGACATGTTTATCAGTTAGCCATACCGTGCTATGTTGGTACTTGGTATGGTTTCTTGTTAGTGTTTAATATGATTACTGATTCTGGTTTCTTTGTGTGCAGTTGGGTAATTTCATTCACTACATGGCTACATTTGTTTCTGGCTTTGTTGTGGGTTTCACTGCGGTTTGGCAATTGGCACTGGTTACCCTTGCTGTGGTTCCTATAATAGCAGTAATTGGAGGCATTCACACCACCACCTTGGCCAAGCTATCTAGTAAAAGCCAAGAAGCTCTTTCTCAAGCTGGTAACATTGTAGAACAGGTGAGGCTAAAGGGACCCCTTTGTGATCATTATGTTGGTTTATGTGTTTTTTGCATCTGGGTGGTTCTGATTTTGGGCTGAATTTTCAGACTGTTGTTCAAATTCGAGTGGTGTTGGCGTTTGTTGGGGAGGCTAGAGCACTACAGGGCTATTCATCTGCATTGAGGATTGCACAGATGATTGGGTACAGGACTGGATTTGCAAAGGGAATGGGCTTAGGGGCCACTTACTTTGTTGTCTTCTGTTGCTATGCTCTTTTGCTTTGGTATGGAGGCTATTTGGTTCGGCACCACTACACCAATGGAGGACTTGCCATTGCCACCATGTTTTCTGTTATGATTGGTGGATTGTAAGTACTGTTTCTGCTGCATCTTCATTTTCATGTTTTAGGAAACCTTAGTGGTTAAACTGCTTAGCCTTTGTGAATTGTGATTGAGACTTTCATCCACACGTGGCTTCAGGCCAGAAGCCGACCTCACCTAGTGGGTAAGACTTTGTTTTTGTTTGTTATTGTAGGGCTTTAGGCCAGTCTGCACCCAGCATGGCAGCATTTACAAAGGCAAGAGTTGCTGCTGCAAAGATTTTTCGCGTGATTGATCACAAGCCGGTTATAGACAGAAAGAGTGAATCAGGTTTGGAGTTAGAGAGTGTTACAGGACTAGTAGAGCTGAAAAATGTGGACTTTTCATACCCCTCAAGGCCAGAGGTTCTGATCCTTAACAATTTCTCCTTGAATGTGCCTGCTGGCAAGACCATTGCTTTGGTTGGAAGCAGTGGCTCAGGCAAAAGCACAGTTGTTTCCCTCATTGAGAGATTCTATGATCCTTCTTCTGGTAAAACTGCGAACTCATTCAGCTGTCTTTGAAAACCAACTAGATTAATTAGACATTCAACTTGTTTATTGAGAGTTTGAAATTGAAAATATGGTAGTTACTAGTTAGTGATCTGATCATGTGATTAGTGTTACTAATTTAACTGTTTTGCAGGACAAGTGTTGCTAGATGGGAATGATGTGAAGTCATTGAAGCTTAGATGGTTGAGACAGCAAATAGGACTAGTGAGTCAAGAGCCAGCTTTGTTTGCTACCACAATCCGAGAAAACATACTTTTGGGTAGGCCTGATGCAAACCAGGTTGAGATTGAAGAAGCTGCAAGAGTGGCTAATGCTCACTCCTTCATCATCAAACTTCCCGAAGGTTATGAAACTCAGGTTAGTCAACTTAAGCTAATGTTGCTTTGTGAAATTGATCCAGTGAAAAATGCATATTTTGTGATGGTGGTTGATCATCAACCACCCTAATGGTCCTGTAAAATCAATCACATCAAGCATGCCTTGTTTCCATCATTGCAATTTGCAAGCCACTTTGTATAAAATAATGTATAATAGTATAATATTATATAGGTTAAATGGTAAAATTGGAAAGCAGAAATATAGAGATGTGTCACATAATAATTACAGTGGGTAACTAACTTTTCATAGAAAGAAGATAATAATGAATTTATGACAGTTAAGCTGCGTACAAGAAGAGAGGAGCAAAGGCTTATCAGAGTATACGGATCTTGACTTTAGCATAAATCAATGTGTAAATTAAAATATATGCTAAATAAAAAAAAATTGGTAAGTTGAAATGCTGAAATACACACTATATATCACGTAATTATTATAGTAGGTAACTAAACATTTATTTAGAAAGAGGATAATGTCTCTAGACTTTATTGCAGTTGTTTAAGGTACAAGAGTAAAGTAGCTTATCATAGTAAAATGTGAAACCCACAAGTATACGGATCTTGACCAGGTTTCTTGTTTGGTTGGACAATTTGGGAGTCTATAATTGCAACCTCTAAATTATTTTAGTTAGGACAGATTTATTTGGTCAACAAGAAAACCCAATTATTTTTAAATGGAGTTTCTAAGAGTCAAAGCCTAGAAAGTGATTGGTCATACAATGCATTTTAAAAAGATCCAGAAGGTAACATGGTTTGGTCAACAATGCATGTGCGGGAATACAGAGGAATTGGATATCTATTATTACTTATTAATTAAAGAGAATAACTACCAAAACTGGAGATGCCCAGAACATGGAAACAAAAAATGAAGACTGACATTAAACTCATTGTATAAATTAAACAAATAAATACTGTGTTGACGTTTGCATTATCTACTGCATACACAATGAGAAGCTCTCCAATTTGTCAATGAATTATTTTTAATGAGAATTTCAATTTATTCTCTTAATATTGTAAACAGAAATATATTAATAAAGAGGATCTAACTCAAATTGGTTGAACACGATGTGAGTTATTGTAAACCCCTGAAACTTAGATTCTTACGTATAAAAAAACAGAAATATATTATTAATACAATTCTTACTGATCGGTAAATTCTTTACATCCCAGTACGTTACATGGGTGCTAAAAATTACAGAAGGAACCATATAATAATATGATAATTCATATATTACTGACAGAAACTGCTGATAGATTTAAAAGAAAATCTAGTACCGGAATGTCTATAAGACTCTTAGAAAATAACAGTTGTTGAGCTAGTATGTGGTAAAAAAATGCAAATTATTTGAAATTGCAGGTAGGGGAGAGAGGGCTGCAACTTTCAGGAGGACAAAAACAGAGAATAGCAATCGCAAGGGCAATGCTGAAAAACCCAGCAATTCTTCTCCTAGATGAGGCAACAAGTGCATTGGACTCGGAGTCAGAAAAGCTGGTTCAGGAGGCCCTTGATCGGTTCATGATTGGCAGAACAACTCTTGTAATTGCTCATCGACTCTCCACGATTCGCAAAGCTGACCTTGTGGCTGTGCTTCAGCAAGGAAGTGTTACTGAAATTGGAACTCATGATGAACTCTTTGCTAAAGGAGAAAATGGAGTCTTTGCTAAGCTTATCCGGATGCAGGAGATGGCACATGAAACTTCTATGAATAATGCAAGAAAGAGTAGTGCAAGGTAGCTTTCACCAATATTGAATTGAACATTGGCATTCTTTTAAATACTCATATATTATATGTTTTAAAATGAGGATGTGTTCATTTGCAGGCCTTCAAGTGCCAGAAACTCTGTAAGCTCACCCATAATTACGCGGAATTCTTCTTATGGCCGATCACCGTACTCAAGGAGACTATCTGACTTCTCTACATCTGATTTTAGCCTGTCCCTTGATGCATCACATCCAAATTACAGGCTTGAAAAGCTTGCCTTCAAAGATCAAGCCAGTTCCTTCTGGCGACTCGCAAAAATGAACTCTCCTGAATGGCTTTATGCCTTAATTGGTTCTATAGGATCTGTTGTTTGTGGATCCCTTAGTGCATTCTTTGCTTATGTTCTTAGTGCTGTCCTCAGTGTCTATTACAATCCAAACCACAGACACATGATCAGAGAAATTGAAAAGTACTGCTACTTGTTGATTGGACTATCATCAGCTGCACTCCTCTTCAACACATTGCAGCACTCTTTCTGGGATATTGTTGGTGAAAATCTTACAAAACGAGTGAGGGAGAAAATGTTGACTGCAGTGCTTAAAAATGAAATGGCATGGTTTGATAAGGAGGAAAATGAGAGTGCTAGGATTGCAGCAAGGCTATCTCTTGATGCCAACAATGTCAGATCAGCCATTGGAGATAGGATTTCAGTAATTGTGCAGAACACTGCACTTATGCTAGTTGCCTGCACTGCAGGGTTTGTACTACAATGGCGCCTTGCCCTTGTACTAGTAGCAGTCTTCCCTGTTGTTGTTGCAGCCACAGTTTTGCAGGTTTTCTTTCTCACATTTGTTTCTAGCATGCTTAGTGATCCAATTGTGTATTAGCAACTTATTATTTCCACTAAACTTTTTACAGAAAATGTTCATGACTGGTTTCTCTGGTGACTTGGAAGCTGCTCATGCCAAGGCCACACAACTAGCAGGAGAGGCTATAGCCAATGTAAGGACAGTTGCTGCTTTCAATTCAGAAAGGAAAATTGTTGGCCTTTTCACTTCCAACCTTGAAACTCCACTGCGGCGCTGCTTTTGGAAGGGACAAATTTCTGGAAGTGGATATGGGATAGCTCAGTTTGCACTCTATGCTTCCTATGCACTTGGTCTTTGGTATGCTTCTTGGCTTGTGAAGCATGGTATATCTGATTTCTCTAACACAATCCGAGTTTTTATGGTACTCATGGTCTCAGCTAATGGTGCTGCTGAAACTTTAACCCTGGCTCCTGACTTCATCAAGGGTGGTCGTGCTATGAAATCAGTCTTTGATCTTCTTGACCGAATAACTGAGATTGAGCCAGATGATCCAGATGCTACCCCAGTCCCTGATCGCCTTCGTGGTGAAGTAGAACTTAAGCATGTTGATTTCTCTTATCCAACTAGACCAGATATGTCAGTTTTTCGCGACCTTAGTCTTCGTGCTAGGGCAGGCAAAACTCTTGCCCTTGTAGGGCCTAGTGGCTGTGGTAAAAGTTCAGTCATTGCACTTATACAAAGGTTCTATGATCCAACATCCGGCCGGGTCATGATTGATGGAAAGGACATAAGGAAATACAATCTCAAGTCTCTTAGAAGGCACATTGCTGTGGTACCTCAGGAGCCATGCCTATTTGCTACTTCTATTTATGAGAACATTGCTTATGGACATGACTCAGCTTCTGAAGCTGAGATCATAGAGGCTGCAACTCTTGCCAATGCTCACAAGTTCATATCTTCTCTGCCTGATGGATACAAGACATTTGTTGGTGAGAGGGGAGTTCAACTATCTGGAGGACAAAAGCAAAGAATAGCAATTGCTAGAGCTTTTGTGAGGAAGGCAGAACTTATGATTCTTGATGAGGCAACAAGTGCACTTGATGCTGAATCTGAGAGGTCTGTTCAGGAGGCGTTAGACCGTGCCTGCTCGGGAAAAACTACTATCATTGTTGCACACAGGCTATCAACTATTAGGAATGCTAATCTCATTGCAGTGATTGATGATGGGAAGGTGGCAGAGCAAGGCTCTCATTCACAGTTGTTAAAAAATCACCCTGATGGGATCTATGCACGCATGATTCAATTACAAAGGTTCGCAAACAACCAAGTCATTGGGATGGCCTCAGGTTCAAGTTCTTCTGCAAGGTTAAAAGATGATGAAAAAGAAGGCTAACAGCTAGCTACTCAAAAGAAAAAAAAAAAGGAGTAATATGCCATATACAAATTATAATTGTTGGCATTTTTGTTTTGACCATAGTATAGTTTGTGAATCTTCCTTCAACTCCTCCCATTTAAGAATGTATCTTGTCTTCATGAATCTTACTAAGGAAGAATACATCAATGAAATTGAAACAGATAAATAGAAGTTCATATTTATGAATTTACATGGCCTCCGTTTTGCATCTTTGTTCCCTTTGTTTTAAAGCATATGCAACTGCAATAAACACTGTCATTAGGCCCGTCACGGATAGATCATTGTCTGTAGCTAGGCTCTCATCAAAAGGGTCGAATTATTGAAGAACTCTATCAATGAAATTGAAGCTCTTTACAAAAGAGGCTTTTATATGATTTACTTTCAATATATATATATATATATATATATATATATATATATATATATATATATGAAAAGCCTCATATAATTATAAATTATGTCACTAAGTGTTAGCTTTTTAAATAATAGTTATTGTTGAAGGTATTTCAACTAGAGAGAATATGTTAGTACTGGAGCAGAAAAATATTGAATTATGCTATTGTGGCAAATATAAACTATCTCTTGGTAAGAGGCTTCTAAGGCTGTGTTTCGCAATCCATTTGAAATGCTACAATCAGACAAATTTGAAAATGAATTGAAAAAAATATACAGGGGTTATTCTAAAAATAAATGTTATATATAAGCTCGATATATCAAAACCCTGTATTCTTAAAAGACTTTATAATTACAAAATAAATCTGTCATTAATAGTTCCTTTAGTAGTCAGTATGTTACAGATGCCATGTTAGTGTGTGTTTGGCTAACTATTAGAATGGGGCCAATGGACATTCAACATCAATGACACAAGTTTTTCCTTTTCCGTTTACTATCATGGAAAATATGAACGTGGCTGTTACAAAGTGGGTGACTAATTAATAAGTTTGTTAGGGCAATAAACATTAATGTCAAGTACAATATAAATATACATTTCTCTACGCGAATTTAGAATTTTTCACATTAAACCAACAATGACTGCAATGCAACTAGATGTTGGGTGAGGCAGTAAAAAATCATATTAATTTTTGTCACTTTTCTACACTATTGATGGTGGTGTCCATGAATTAAGATCATATATGGAGCTGGCATTTTTGCCCCTAAAGACTCTTTCATAACATGTTGCAATCAAATACTTATCCTATCATATAAGGCAGTTATAACTCTTCTGGTCCTAAGATCTCAACCGAGTGCATGTGCATATGCAGCTTGTGGCTTATAGGGAAACGAGCATTATTGAGTTCAAAATCATATGATTGTGTGCATGACTTGAAGGTATATAACTGGAAATTCGGACAAAGGATCTAATGTGGGACGAGTTTGTGGACAAGCATGGGACATAAAATAAGGAGAGGATGATGAGAAAATTACACAAGAAAAACGGACTGTGCTTTGCTGCTTAAGTAGGTGCTATCCGTTATGGGGACCAAAGAGAAGAAAAAAAAATGATTCAACAATTAAATAGTGTGGCAAAGGAGGTTCACAAAAGTCTCTTTCCATACCCACCATGCCTTGATGGATGGGAGCAAAGAAAATACTTGTGTGTGCCCTTGCTGTTGTGTGAAGAAACAAAGGGAGCATGAATGTTATTAGAAATTGCATTAATTTGAATGTTATTTAGGAACTGATCTTGGACCAAGATTTGTAGAACTTAAATGCACAAGGTAATAGAATTGGCATGTATGCAAACCATGCTCATCTATTAAGGGTGTGTTTATTCAACGTAACTGGCTTTCATCTCAATGAGATAAAATACTTGCTTCTCAATTTAATGCATTGAAAATGTTTATTTTTCCATTTGACAAGCTTCTAACTACAATCCAAACACAGAGAAAATATTAGTGGAACTATCACGAACTATAACACACTCTACTTGCCACCAAAAAGTAGAAAACATTGAAGTGAGACAGTAATTTCAGTAATAATTAATAAATAGTTATAAAAGAGCATAACTCGTCAGATCATCTGGTTGAAGATGCTCAATTTTTGTTTATGTAGTTAAGTAGCATAATAAAAATTTGCAAGTATTTGGGTTAATTGTAATTAAACTCCCAGAAAGTATTGTGTTTATTTCCTGTGTGCTTCTCTTTAAATTACAACTCATCTGTCAAATAAGTCTATTATTGCTGAGTGAATTTCTAGTTGTTGATAACAGATATACTTTCATATATTCACTTAAAAATCTTCTCCAAATGGAAACTTCTATTTCTGATTACTAGTGCTTAGTTTAAATATTTACTTGGTCCGCATGTTTGGACGACGTACCATGTTTGAGATTTTAATACTCAAATTGTGATGGATTAGTGACGGGAAGAACCAAGCCTCAATGTTACAACGTTAAAAAATTTCAAAAAATATATAGACTAGATTTCGCCTGAAATTAAGGTTGAGACATTTAGCTCATGCTGTTGTGAACTCGATATGTAATTTAACAACAAATTAATATTGGGACATTAACATTTACTATGGCCCTGCCATGTTACAAGAATCAATATCATAATCATATTTCAGCCAACAAGATACAAACTTATTAACATATTATTTTCCTTTACCTTCTTGACAGTAAATCTCTGAATTCTTCTTTCAAGATTTTATTTAGCCTCTTAATAACATATAATAGTTTTAACATCACAATCATAAAAACTGATTATTTCATTAAATACTTTTGGTAAAATAATAGTTTTAATTTTTTCTCTCATACAGTAATATTTCATGAAATATTACTGTATGAGAGAAATTGAATAAGATGAATTAATTAAATAATATAATTGTAAATGTAAAAAATCCGATAAAAAATCAATGTAAAAATAAATATACAGGACTCAAATCCTAAAAAACAAACGCTTTTCAACGTTATTCTTTATTTTCACTTTTTATTTTAGCGCCAAGTCTCAAAACCCCGAACTCTGCTTCACTCCCATTAGGTTTTGCTTCTTCGCTGCTGCGATTTTGTCGGAAGAAAATGGGAACCGGTTCGACCTTGGCCGGGAAAGAAGTTCCAATCGTCGGAAGCGACGCCGTTCGCTGGATCGATCTCTCCGTTCCGTCTTCCTCCAACATTGCCGCCGTCGACAGCGTCGCTGCCCTTCCCACCACCGACGACCGCGCCTCCTGCTTTGTCATCGGAGATCCTCCTACTTATCTAATCTGGTTCACTTCGTCTCTCTCTTCCTCTCTCCAATTTCGATTTTCGCGTTCCAAAAACTCACCGTTTTGCTAACTGCAGGAGAATTCACAAAGCTCAATCCCAGTCTCTCGAGTTGCTCGAACTCGCCGCTTCGAAAGAGTTTCCACGCGTGGGACTCAGATTCACTTTCCCCGACGCGCTTTGCCCCTTCGCTTTCATCGGCAAAAATGAGGTTACTTTCTTCTTCACCACTGTTTTTTATATCGGCAAAAGTTAGTTGTTAATTGTTAGCGGGGGAATCGAACCCACGACCTTTCCCTCCCTCCCTCCCTTCTCCTTTTACCAACAAACCAACCTTATAACTCCTTCGCAGTGTTAGTTGTTAGTTGTAAATGAGGTTACTTTCTTCTTCACTACTGTTGATTACGGATTTTTTTTCGCATTCGCAATTCATTTGGTTTTTTGTTTTTGTTTGGTTGATGCAGATTTCTGGTGCTTCTAGGTACCCTTACTTGCTTTACGTGTTGACTGTGTCTGGCGTGGCTTACCTATTGAAAATTCGAAATGTTTCTGCGTATACGTCCGTTTCTGTTTTCCCCGTGGATGAACTTTTGGAGGTTAATGTGCGTGATTACATTCCCAATCATACCGCGGCAATAACCGCCATGACGGCAACCGTTGGAGGTCTTATTGTTGGCACGAGTGATGGTTCTGTTTTCTGTTTCCAGCTTGGTGTAGTCGATCCTAGTGCTCCTGGTATGGTTAACTTGGCCATTTTCTGTCTTGTCACGTGTTTCCTCTTGCCCCTGTTTCCTATTGTTGTAAATTTGAGTTGTATTATTTGTATGTTCAACGGGTACTTAAGATTGTATTCAAACTGCACCCATAGATTGTTGTAGGCTGGTTTTGTGGGTTGTTTTGATGGTGGACTAGAAAATAGGGATGAGTTCAGGTGTAGAGCGACACAAGTTCGCCTTTGACTTTGTTGAATTTCTCCTCTTGTTTCATTATGTATATTTTACCATTTTTCAATGGTTTGTTATGAATTTCGTTTTTTATCTAAGGTTTCATGCATGAGCTGAGAGATGAAGCTGGAATCAGTCGCTTGTGGGGTTTAATATCACGGTATTTTCTTTTAAAATTCTCGTACCTGATAAGCACGCTTTGATATCTTGAATTTTCGAATTTATTGTCTCTTTCTCAGATTGAACCTCCCTCTGATATGAATTATAAGACATTCCATTGAATTATAGGGGGAAAATGGTGGGTACTGTACAAGAGTTGGTAATTTTGGAGTTGCACGAGAAAAAGTTTGTGTTTGTGTTTCATTTGGACGGGACATTACGGATTTGGGATCTTGCATCTCGTAGCAGGGTTTTTAGTAATAACATGGGGACTATGACAATGGCAGGTATTGTCTACCTCTCAGATTTAATTCCATCCTATATTTTTTTGATATTTCTCCTTTACCACGCTGGCCTTCACAAACATTAAAGAGGACTGTTAATCTTTATTTTTGCAATGTTCATGTTTATGTGGATGGTGATAAATAAGGAAATTTGCCAGTGGATTTTTATATTCTTTTATATTGTGTTATGCTTCTCCATTACTATGCAGGCAACCATAAACATTGAAAAGGACTGTTAATTTTGATTTCTGCAGTGTTCTTGTTTATATGAATGGGTTAAATAAAGAAACTTGACTGTGGATTTTACCTGGAGGTTTCAGGATTCCATGATTTGACTCAAAGGTTTATGAAATTTAGGGAAACTGTATGCACTGCAATGCATTAGGTTATTGGCATTTTGGAGATGAATTTGGAGTGTTCAGGGCCAAGCACTGGCTGGCTTTTGTTATTCCAGTGTTCTGGGAGACCTCTTATTTTAGTGTCTAGAAGTTGAATTGGGTTTCTTGTAATCATGTTTGCATCTTTGATGAATGTAAAAGGTTTCTGTTATGAACTAATAAAGGAAGCAAAGCCCACTCCTTTTTTGTCTTATTTATGGGGATTCAGAATGTGCTACTAGGTTAGTCCAATAGGATGGGACTGGGCCTGTGCGGGTTGAATACCCAAAGCCTTGCAAAGTTTATATCAAAAGAAAGAAGAGATTCTAGGAGTTAGTTATGTATTTAGATAGGGAGTTAAGTGAGTAGGTTGTATGTATGACATGTCAGAAGTTTAGAGGAATGGATGTGTTAATTAGAAGATTATTGAGTTTGAGAGAGTTGCTCTCTGTGAGGGACTTTGTCCTGTGTTCTTCCTTTGCTATTTGATCTCTGTTGTATCCGTTTTCTGGTCTAATCCAGAAAATAAAAGGCTTAAATATGTTTTAAGTTCCTGCAAATAAAGAGGTTTTATTTTATTTTATTTTTGTCCTTGTATTTTTTTTACCTTTTCAATCCCAACATTGTTTGTCATCACCTGTTTTGCTCCTCATTATAATGGCAGGTCAAAACTAGCTTATGCAGTATTTAGGTCACACCATCTAAAAGCAAAAGTCATTATATTTATAGGGACTAAAAACAAAAATTGTCATATTTTGTGAGGACTAAAAGCACAAAATAGCAATATTTATTGGGTCATAAAACATGTTTTTTTCTAAATACTCCAAAAATGCAAAAGTATCTGTGTCTGACACATCTGACAGCGATACATTCCATTGCATATCCAAAATGTATCTGTTGACTTTTTAAAAGTAAATTGTCCGATATGACCTCTAATACAACTAAGGAACTGCTAAGAAACTTGTGATACGATTTCATTCTTACTGTAGTTTTTATTTGTTATATTTATTGTTAAAAAGTTTTTTTTTATTTTTTATATTCTAACTTGGACAGGAAATTGTATATTACGTGACATGTTCATAGCAAAAAACATTATAATGAGTGGGGGAGAATATATGCAACTATGCTTACTTGTAATAATTATCTCAATTAAATTGTGATTATCTTTAATTGACTATGATATGTTTATGTAATAATGAGCAATTAGTAATGTGAATGTCTCTTTATAAATGTTGTGCATTTATAATATTCTACACAAATTTGTTAGATATCTTGGTTGTGTTGTATCTTGGTTTTTAAAAAAATTCTTTTTACGTATATCATACGATGTATTTGGGCTTCCTAGCATGCCAGGTACCAAAACAGGTGACAAGAAAAACCTCTATATAGGGAAAGGACCAAACATATTTAAGCCTAAATAAAACTACCTAGTTTGTCTGTAATTTTGTTGAGTCTGTCAGGAATTCAGGATGTTAAACATTGTCTGTTATCTGCTGCCTGATCAAATACAATTGAAAGTGAATCGCATTTGATCTCTCCTTTTCTTTGCCTATTGATATAAGATTATGTCCTCTCAGTTCTTTAGTTTACTTGTATTCACAAACACAGATCTATTGAAAGTGAATTGCATTTGATCTCTCCTTTTCTTTGCCTATTGATATATAGATTATGTCATCTCAGTTCTTAAGTTTACTTGTACTCATAAACACAGATCTGCTCTCACACTTCACTGTTTGTTCTTCAGGTGCTACCTTTGTAAGGTTGTGGGTGGGTCAACCTTACCCAGATTCTAATACAATTCCTTTGGCAGCTTTGTACAGAGAAACATCGGTATGCAATTAAAGACATTCTGATTTCTTACTCATTTTTCAATACTATACAATGTTTCTTAGAATGTGAGTTTGTTTGTAACTCAATCCCAAAAACTAGCTTATAGGGTGAGGGTTGCCTCCCACTTATATACTTTATCTTGGCCTTATCTTTAGCCGATGTGGGACTTGGGTTTTTTCCAACAATGTTGATTCTGTTTAGCTTATCTTCTTTTTACATTGCATGTACACTTGAAATAAACTTCAATAGTTTCTGAAGGTTGATGATAGCAGGAATTTCATGTAGACTGTGTTTCATTTGAATTGTTCAAAGAGGATATATATCTTACTATAGGGGTTATAAAATTAAAAAAAAGGCATACATGGATTAAAGATTTCTTGTTTAAATTATACTTCTCATAACAGTTTAAACTAATAACTTTACAGTCCTATTCTAACATTTAACTATGAAAGAATCCAATTTGGTTTCTTGTGATCTATACCATAAGTTGGAAATTAGCGAAGTCAGATGAATATGTAAAATAGTAGTTTGAAGATAGGTCTGGTAATAATAACTTCATACTGATAATTATTATTTATATTTTACTTGGAAAGGTCTGCATTTTGTAACCAATTAAGATTAAGATGTTATGTTTAAGCCTTTAACTTGTGAAAAAGGAATAGAATTTGATGATGAATTAATATGAAATATTAAATTAGCCAACAGTTTTCCCCCTTGTTTTCTTTTGCAACATAATTTCAATTTATTTGATAGAGGGTGATAGATATCCCTAGTCCTCTCCTTTAATGATATTCAAATTCGATATTCAATGTGTATGCATACCTGATGCCTTTAGCCTTTTATATGCTAATTGCCAGCTAATGATTGGCTGGTTAGTTGATGTAAAAATTGATATTACCCTTTGGCTTGTTTTGTTTGTATTGCTTTCTTTTTGTATCTGAGTTTTTAGGCTTAATTGTGAAGGATGAAAACTTGGAGATGATCTCTTTATATAGTATCCAATATAATTTTGGGGACAGAATTGTTTTCTCTATGGACCCTTCAGTGCAAAGCATTCCCCTGGAGGAGGTAATCTGGTGGTTTCTTAATTCAGCTTGAATTGGATGTGATTTTCCCCCTTGCTCCAGATGTGAGACTGCTTTTATTTTGTCCAGGGACGATGCCTTGATGTTAAATTAACATTGGATAAGATATGGATACTGAAGGATGATGAATTAGTCTCACACATGTTCTCTACAAATATTGATGAGTATGCAACAATTTCAGTTCTTTAATACCAAGCTGTTCATTAGATCATCTTTCAAAGTTGTTGTAGTATAAAAAACCTGAAATTATATCTCCAATGGTTTTAGCATTCTACCACTCAATTGGAAAGAGGCCAGTTGTTTAGAACTCTTATATAGCTAGACCTTTGCCAATACAATTGATAGTGAAGAACTAGGGCATGTTTGGATACAAGTCAGAAGTGCTTTTGAGAGCTTCTCTGCTGAAATATAGAGCTTTTTCCAGTAGATTAGCTCTCAAAAGCACTTCTAACCTTGTATCCAAATAGGCCCCTAGTCATCCATAATTCCATGGGCAGGCTGAGGGTCTGTTGTGTTGGTGCTGTTATAAAATTACTCACCATATTTGCTTTCGAAAATGGTTTTCATCTCCAATTGATTTACAAGTAGCCATCATGTTACTATTTTAAGTTACATTTCTGAAAATTTACATATTATAATCAAATAGTTGCTAACTTCTTATATTTGGAATAAATGTTATGCATAAATTATATTACATTCAATGGAGTACAAAACAATTTTGGGCAACATGAAACTCACTTGCAAGTATACAATGATGGGAGCTTTGAATCCAGTCAATTGTGACTTTAGGGAATAAACCGTTGCATGAAAAGTTATTCAATGGTCTAAGTATTAATTTCATTTTATACTGGTGTCAAAGGTTCCTAACCCTATACATTGAGATATGAAAAAGAAATTTCACTAGACAAAAGAAGATTAAAGGTCCTAACCATACCATATGCAAATCCAGACATCCAGTGATTGTTCTTGCTTAATTGTTATCTTGTGTTGTCAGGGTAGAAGCATTTTCTTATGCTTTACAGGAAGAATTTGTTGCTGATCAACTATTTCAAAGTTCAGAGCATCTTGCAGATGAAATTTTGCAGATCACGCATTCAATATTTAAATCTTCGAAGGTATTAGGCCATGTATAATTTTCATCTTGAAAGGTCTTGGAGGCTTATTCCTTTGCTATTAGTGGAAAAGAGGTGTACTTCACAGATCTATACACATTGGTTGCACTACATTCGTGTATACACTCAAATACATTGTACTGGGTTTGCTTATTGCTAATGATGATTTTACATAAAGATGATTACTCCCACTCCAAGAACAAGGTGGTGTTTGTATACAAACTCTCCAGGAGTATGTTAATATGTTTTAAAAGAAATTATATTTGCATACTCTTTTTTTTGAAGGAATAATTGCATATTCTTAAGTTTCATGGTTTAGGATATCTATATGTATCAATTAGTTACATAGCTTGTGCAACATTTGCACTGAAAAGGTCAAAAGGGTTTGTAAATGGTTGCCAGAAGCAACTTACCCTTCATTGCTTCTATAGGTTTAAAAAATAATGGAAGTTAAAATATTTGAAGTTTTGAATCACCACTGCTGGACTAAAAAGCTTTTGTATCAAGTAGCATGTAAATTGTTGCTGAGCTGGGAGTTCTCATATGTTTAAATAAATGACTTATTACTATTTTTTTTAATGAAAGAAGAAATTCATCAAGAAGAGTATGACTCAGTTATTTCTTTTCTGCAGGATGATATTTTTCCTTTTGTATCTTCTATTTTCTTAAGAAGGCTTCTTCTTCCTGGTGTTCATCATAATGCTACTTTGTATGCAACTCTACTTGAGTATAGCAGGCATTTGGGTGAATCTGAGTTGCAAACATTAACTGCTGATGGGCTAAAAAAGGAGATACTTTCAGTCATAGAACATGAGGTTATCATTGTCATAATCTATCTCATATCTCCTTAATTTTTCCCACTTCAATTTTGGGAAGGGTAAATTGTGGTAAACTGATGAGATTGATAATGTGGTAGGTTGGATCTGAAAAAGTGTCTTTATTGCACTGCTGGAAATGTTTTTTCACCCGCTATTTCCATAATTGGTGCAAGAACAATGCATTATATGGCTTGCTTGTTGATTCCTCTACTGACACCGTTGGTTTAATCAGAAAAAATTCCATTTCACTTTTTCGGTCTTTGGAAGATATCGAACGGATTGTAGAGGGTAATTAATAATTATGGATACCTCTATCTATTTACTCTCAATAAATTCTTATATTATTATTATTTTTAAAATATTTTTGGCTTTTTCTTAAATGGTTTTAATTAACATGCTCATTATAATCAGTGCTCTTTTTTTTCCTATACTCTCCTTAATGTGGACTTCTCTTCATATGCTGTAGGCTCTTCAGATGAAGTTAGTGAGCTCACAGGCCTTGTGGATATATTTGACGATGATCTGGAGTGTGAAATTCTAATTGAATTGCTCAGATGTGTTTTAAGTTTCAGCCAACAATTGGGCAAAACTGCTTCTTCTATATTTTATGAATCTCTTTTAACTACATCAGCGATCTCTTCTGAAGATATTGTTCGCTATATTGTTAAGATTCTGGAAACTGGATATAGTATGTCAGGCCCAGTGCTTCAAACTTCTACTTCTGGGGATCATATAGTTGTTCTGGAGAAGGAGCTAGCAGATAATAAAAGTTTGAGGAAACTTTCCGTTGATATGTTTTTATCGCTTCAAGGCTTGCACAAAAAGGCTTCTGCATGGGGCAGGATTTTAAAAGTAATTGAGGGTTTCCTGAAATTTTTGGTTCCACAGAAAGTAATACAAAATTTTAATACTGAAGTGTCATCAAACATAAATTCTTCTGTTATAGTACATACTACTTTTCAGATTGCAAAGGTGATGTTTGAATCTACCTGGGACTTTCTTCTATTTTTAAGCTATTTGGTGGACATCAGTGGTCAGGTGAGTTTATAATCATATTGTATGCATGTTTACAGACATAAGTGTAATGGTTTTCTTATTGTAAGCATCATTTAATTGAAATTATTGTCTAATTAAATCAGATTGAAATTACAAATTGTCTCTTGTATGTTTGCATTTGTTCTGAAAATGCAAAAGTTTTTCAATGGACCATAGTAAATGCTTGGTGTACTTGAAGTTGGATTAGTGTTTTGTCAATTCTTGAGCTGCCAGCAAACTGATTTGCTAAAGTAATTGAATACAATCATGGTCGCTTTGATTTATTTATTTATTACTTTAACTTTGCTGCCTTTGCACTATGTTTTTTAGCCCATGTTGATTGTAAGTTTTTTTTGTTTGTGCATGGCTATGATCATTCGCATTATCTATTTTATGAAGTGTCATGATTGAGTTCAAGGATTGTATTCTATAATTACTTGGCCAGCCATGATTTGGTACCATTTTGACCTTTCCTGTAGATCAAGTTCTCAAAGCATATAGGCAGTTGTATTTGTTAGCAAAATGTTATTACCTTTTTGTAGATGTAGATTAATATCACGTATGTATGACACAGATGCTGTGGAATTTTTTTCATGCAGGTCCACTTGTTACATGATGATATAAACAAAATACAGCTTGAGTTAGTTCCAATGCTTCAAGAGATTATTTTTGAATGGCTAATCATTATCTTCTTTACCATCACACCGTCTACACCAGCTGTAACTGAAGACTTCAATTCTAAACTTTCATCATTACAAATAGGTAGGTTTTATGATGTTTTTATATATATTGTATCACTGCAGATGATAATTTACTTAAGTTGACTTGTAATTATCATTATAAGGGGATAGAGGCTCACATGATTATTCACTTTCTCAAATTTGAAAGAAACAACTAACATATTAAAGACATAACATTTTTAAAATTAAAGACGAAAATTTGGAAGTTGTTTGAATCAAGAAATACCATCTCAATGTCTTCTAATTTGATGCCAAAATCTAAAATTTGGAGTCAAATTTCAATTGGCTAAATTTAAGCAATAGTATATGAAAGAAATAAAAGTTAGAAATAAAATGTGAAATACATAATGTAGGAGAAGCGACTTGGGGCTTATTGAGAAAGACAGTAGATCCTAGAATTCATCTCAGCCAAGAATGACTACGTAGATTTATATTTTATAATGAAGGGGTGGATAGAGATTGGGATTTGTTTTAATAAGCTCTCCAATAAAATGCTTTCATTGTATCCATATTTTTATTTCTTGATATATTAGCTGGAAATATGGTTAAAATGAGTGAGATTTGTGTTGCATTTATATATTGTAAACTGTAAAATTATTCAGCACAGTACAGCTTATGCAATGGCTAAAGATTACATTTGTTGGCTCCTAGAGATTCCCAAATATTAGCAGTTAGTTACTAGTTAGAGAGTATGGAAAGACGGGTATATCTTAAATAGAAGGTGGAGTAGGGAGTGGGATTCAGTTTTGTTAGCAAATGGTGTAGTGGCTTGGTTGTAAAGGAAAACCTTTGAAGGGGAGATCTTTTTCCCTGTTCTGTTCATTTTCAGTCAAGCAATAAAATCATTTTTTTCTTTTCAAATTTTTCATTGAGTTTATAACATTTACAGCTGTGGCTTACTGAAGTATCTTGGCTTACTGAATTGAATGCATATAAGCCATACTGCTGATATTGTGTTAACCTTTTTGGGCATGATACAGATAACAACATGGGGAAACGATTATGGAATGAGAAGCTTGGCAAATGTGAATTTACATTGGCTTATATATTCTTGCTCAACGTTGGAAGTTCATCCTTAGATCATAGCCACTTTTCTTCAGAACATTTTTCAAATGTGCAGAGCTTTATTAATAAGACAAGATACTTCATCAGTTGGATTATTTGGGGCCAGGCTGGAGGGTCTTCTACTTTCTTGAGCCGTTCTATTGATCTTGCATTTATACTTTTCAAGCATGACCAGTATGGTGCTGCTGAGGTTGTTTACCTGTCCTTTTTTTTTTTTATCCTGAATGGGATATTGATCCCTTCTATTCCTTTCTTATTCTGTAGTTAACTTTACTGAAAATATCGTTTATTTCAATTTCCAAATGTTTCAAAAGAAATTGCTTATGATTGCGGAAGCACATTTACTAAAGGAGAAGACATCCCAAAGTATTCAAGATGATGATGGTGGATGGTGCATACGTCATCATCTTCTAGGATGTTGCCTACTTGCCCAGGTGCAATGTGGATTACATGCAACCCAGAAGGATAAAAAAGTTTCTGAGGCCATTTGCTGCTTTTTTAGGTATGACAACTCACCTTTGAAATATTTCTCTTTTTATTATTTGCATCATGTGGCATTACAAAATTCAAGGATGCAACTTTTATTTTACATTTTTATCCTGTAAGTTGATTACTGAGTTAAGTTGTACTGTTTAGTATCCATTTTATTGAGGTTTTTAACTTGAGTGTAATTGAAAATAAAAAGGTCAAAATGGAAGCCATTTTACTCGAGGTCCTACCTAGTTTGGAGAAGGCTGTGTCTTTAAATTGTGTGATCATTCCACCGATCATATAATCTTACCTAAAATACAAAACTATATTTAAACACATGCACATAAGGAGGACGTGAACTTGCACACAACTCACATGTCACAAGTGTACTGGTGCCAGACTTGGCAACTGCAACAGCTGTACCTACATTATTACAAGCTCCACTTGAAGACATTTACAATGTTGCAAAACAGAATAGTCCACTTTCGAATTTTGTAGTACATGTGTTTTAAGCTCTATGCATATTTGCTTGTAGTTGCCTAGAAGTATGACCCATCGTTGATGGTGTTAATTCAGGTCTTCATCTGGAAATGGTGCATCTGAGGCTCTGCAGAGTTTATCTGATGACTTAGGAATTCCATATCTTGGTTTTAGTGAGTATTGCTGTAGCTGAATTCTATTTATTTTAAGCAAATGAATAATCTTAAATTTTAATTGCTTATTATTTTTTATGGTTTTTATGCAGATGGTTGTACATCAATTGCTGCATGGAAGCTTCAATACTATCAATGGGCAATGCAGTTATTTGAACGTTATAGCATTAGTGAAGGTGCTTGCCAGTTTGCTCTTGCTGCACTTGAGCAAGTTGATGAGGCTCTATATATGGAAGATGACAAGTGCACAAACAACTCAGTTAATGAATCAGTGACAACCATGAAAGGACGACTATGGGCAAATGTATTTATATTTGTTTTAGACCTTGGTCGATATTATGATGCATATTGTGCAATAATTTCAAATCCAGATGAGGAGAGCAAATACATCTGCTTGAGACGTTTCATAATTGTTCTTTATGAACAAGGAGCTATAAAGGTTGGGCAAACTATGATAAACCCTTCTGACTTTTCTTGGTTGATCGATCTCTACTTAAATGATTTCTGTAGCTTGATGTTTAAAATAGAATGTCTTAGAATGTGGGTTTGGGCGTAACTCAACCCCAAAAGCTAGCTCATAGGGTGGGGATTGCCCCCCACTTATATACTCTATCTTGGCACTATCTCTAGCCTATGTGGGACCTAGGTTATTTCCAATACACCCCCTTATGCCCAACACTTTTGGGCTTGATGTGTGGATGAAATAGATATTAAACCATCCTTTCCACTTTGCAATAATACCTTCATGCTACTGTCTTCAAAGGCTGATTACAAGAATATTAATTAGTGATGACTAGAATTAGATTAAAGTAATGACAAGAATTAGTGATGATTAAAGTGGGTATTTAAATTAACGTACACAAGTTTAACCCACGTAGATCATTTTGTAGAGGTGTAACTTGTAAATGTATGTAAGTCTCTGCATATGGGTTGGCATTTTATGCTAATGATATTTTTTATATTTTTCCAATTATTGTATTGTATTTGTTATGATTCCTATACTGTTCTAGTTAAAAATAATCTGATGTTATTCCTCACTTAAACATGATTTCTTCCAGATATTTTATACTTTTCCTTCACATTCTTTTGGTAAAATTTCCATTCACTTATTTTAATTAGTACCCTTCCCTCCTCATATTTTATTTTTTAATTCTTTACAGATTCTTTGCGGTAATAAACTTCCCCTTATTGGTTTAGTGGAGAAAGTGGAGCAAGAGCTTGCTTTGAAGGTATACGTATACCCTTGCTGAACAAATTGAGTTTTTTTCTTTTTTTTTATCAGCCAATGTTAGTTGTTAAATGTTAGTGTTTTTGTTAGTGGAGGGATTCGAACCCACGACCTCTCCCTCCCACCCTTCCTTCCCCTCTTCACTTTTTTCTTAACCACCCAACCAACCTTATATCTCCGCTGAACAAATTGAGTGCTGTTAAATTTGAAGTTCTCTTCAATGTGCATAATTTCTACGTGTAATATGTAGGCTGAACGATCAGATATTTCTGCGAAGCCGAACTTGTATAAGTTGCTTTATGCATTCCAATTGCACCGGCATAATTGGCGACGAGCAGCCAGCTACATGTACATGTATTCAGTTCGTTTGAGAACTGAAGCAGCTTTGAAAGATAGTGTAGGCAGTTCCTTGATGTTGCAAGAGAGGCTGAATGCACTCTCTTCTGCAGTCAATGCACTGCATCTTGTTCATCCTGCATATGCCTGGATTGATTCATTGGCTGAGGGAAGTTATCTTGTGAATCAACATTATCCAAGTAAGAAAGCTAAAAGAACCCCAGATGAACATTGTAAGTAATTCAACAATGAAAGTCACACTGGTAGCTGTGAGTTATCATTTCATTATGGATTTCTGATGTTATATCAACATTTTTACTTCTCCAATTTTAAACAGAATGAAATATACAGGGGCAAAAATGAAAGATTTATTTATAATATTTCTGTTATTGGATATTCTGTTCTTCATAATTGTGTGTTCTTCATAATTGTGCTAATAAAGTTTTCTTAAATGCGATTCTCGCAGATATGTTGAGGGATTGGGTAGCTTTGTTTCATTAATGTTTTCGTTGTTTTCTTTTTTTCAGGAGGATCTTACCGTCCTTACTCTTTATAGTCATCTATGTCTTGATGAATTTCTTGTTTTATCATTATAAATATTGTACTAATTTGTTTTTTGGAGTGGTGGTGACACATTATCTTCAACTTTACAGCAGCAGCTGATAATGATGCTGAGCCTCAAGGTTGGCAGTCCTCTATTGATATTGAAAAACTTGAGAATGAGTTTGTGCTAACTTCAGCAGAGTATATGCTGTCACTGGTAAATGTCAAGTGGACATTTTCTGGTAAGTGCCTTTTCTTTTAATTGTCTGTAAAGCATATGGCTGTTTCCAGGGTGACTGATGATATTAAGTTTCTATGTACTTAGTATTTTTCATTTGATAGAATTTTGACTTTGTTTTGAAAAAAGGAAAACATGGAGCTCTATCAGACTTGGCTGATCTTCTTGCCCAAAACTATTTATATGATATGGCTTTTACAATCCTTCTCAGATTTTTCAAGGGTTCAGGACTGAAGAGGTGTACATCCTGAACTTAAGTTGTGTGCACCCACCCACATGCACCGACACATATATGTATGTGTAGTGTTTTGCTTATAGATATTACTTGGTCCTTCTCTTCAGGGAACTGGAAAGAGTGTTATCTGCTATCTCATTGAAATGCTGTCTTGACAAAGTGGAATCCACTTGGGTTGAGTATGTTGACCTATTCCTTACCATTCTTTTCAAAGAACTTTTTTTTTTAATTGTAAATTATTGAAATAAGATACCTGACTTTACTGGTCATTCGGATGGCTTTAAAATTTGTGCTTTCATTTTGTTTTAGTAATTTGACACGCACCATATTTTCAATTTTTTTCTCTACACTGATCCTGTCAGTTTGAATTGTATAATGTATGCTTTTGTGATTTCAGGGAACACAGTCATTTAGTGACCTCATCAAAGCATGAGATGGTTGTCCATGGTTCACCTGCTACAGTTTCCACACAAACTGACAGAAACAGTCGTTGGGCAACACTCAAGCTTTACCTTGTTCGTATCTTCTGCTACCATTAGATGATTTTACATTTTTATGCTTCATCTATTCATAACTGGTTTTTTAATGTCATTCAATGAATAATAAATGGCATTCCCCCTTACCCTATGAGCTAGCTTTTGGAGTCGAGTTAGGCCCAAAATTCCACATTTTAAGACGGTATCAGAGCCTATTTTAGATCCTTTCAATGGGTCACTCACCATGTTATCCATGCACCAAGCCCAAAAGGGCTGAGCATGAGAGAGTGTATTGGGAAAAACTCAAGTCCCATATTGATTAGAGATAGTGCCAAGATAGAGTATATAAGTGGGGGGGGGGGGGACAACCCTCACCCTATGAGCTAGCTTTTGGGGTTGAGTTAGGCCCAAAAACCCACATTCTAAGACCCCCTAAACATATGGGCATTTATTGTATATGTTGTATGATGATTTGGGAAAGAAGAGGGGAAACTTTCATGCAAGTTTAGATTATGTGATTTGATGTATCAAGTTGAGAAGAATGTTAATTTTTTTTCAGTAAGCATTATTGTTATTATTATTGAGAAAGAAACTTATCAAGGAAGAAAATTTTTATTTTTTATTTCCATAATCATTAGTATTTTGGTAGGAGCTAGGATTGTGTCATTTTCTTTGACCTTTTGATTGGTATCTGCCTATATGGTACCTATAATATAATGAATGTCTTGTCTCTTTAGTTGGAGTCAGCTCTTGAGATTTTACTACGTTTTACTTTTACCCCTACATTCAGTGAGGGATCCAGAAAAAAAAATAGTGGGGGCAAATAAATAGTCCATAATATTTTTACTGAAAAAATATTACAGGCTTTTACAAATTACACAAATTCATGATAAAAAAAATTAAAATATCCAAGTTTCTACAAGTTTAAAAGGATAAAGTGGATAAAATTAATATCAATTTTTTTTTCTTTTATTTTTTACATTCTTTTATTTAAAAAGTTATCTTACGGTAACAATTCCTATTTTTTTTATGGGGACAAAAACAATTATAATTAAAAATATTCTAAGTAAAAAAAATTACTTAGTGAGGGCAATTGCCCCCATAATCGAGAACATGGATCCGTCCCTGCCTACATTTAAAGGGTGTTGGAGGAATTTGAACCCCTAAAAACTTGTAGTATTGGAATTAGTGTTCCATGCTCCATGTCAGCAAGAAGACATTCATATTTCATTCAGCTGTGCAGATGGTTACAGATGAAAATTTTCCTTGTTAAAATTTAGAAGACATTTTTAGTCTTGTACGAGTTTCTTTACAGCTTTTCCTAATTGGGGTAAAATCCTGTTATTTTATTGTGTGTGTGGTTGTTTAAGTCAACATGTAGCTATTTGAATTTGAGTCCCTGGCCTTTATTTAAAATTGATCCTAAATTGCAGGAAAAGTATATGGAATTTCATGGTAGATTACCGATTGTTGTTGCTGAAACTCTTCTACGCGCAGATCCTAAGATTGAATTGCCTCTTTGGCTTGTACAATTGTTCAAGGTAATTTTCTCTACTGAAAACTGTAGTCGCTGGTTGGGGTTCATTGATGCAAGCGAGTGCCTGCTTATTTTAAAATTTGGTCTTTGTAGCATTTCTATAAAACATTATATGATTCCTATTTCCAAATCTATCTAAAATTTCCAATTTCCCATGAAACTATATAAATGCTAGACTAGTTGCATCTGCTCTACAACATAGATGGGGTATTTTTTCCGTTATCATGCAGCCAGCCTTGGCTTCTATAATGTAGGATCTTGTACAGTTACTAATATTGTTTGTGTGGCTTATGACAGGAGGGTAAAAAAGAAAGGTTGTGGGGGATGGCTGGCAGGGAATCAAATTCTGCATCTTTATTTCAGCTTTATGTTAGTTATGATCGATATGCAGAAGCTACTTATCTTTTGCTTGAGTGCATAGACTCGTTTGCTTCAATGGTAAATTTTTTATACTCTTACTAATGATCAATTTGATGTTTTTGTATGTTAAGCTGATATATGATATCTAGACAATTAGTTACTTTTATCCCCAGACTTTTCAACATAATGAGTTGTCTGTCTGCCACTTTGTAATATATTTTACTCAGAATGTTTTTGTTTTTTGTTTTGCCATGGAAATTGAAATTTATTTTAAAGAGTTTTGTACCAACCATGTCTAATATTTGTTACCTTTATTCTGGAAAATTGTTCTTGTTAATGGACTTAATGGTATAGACTGAAGAATGTTTTACAGTTTAAATGTTACTTAATGGATAATAAGTAACAGTTCATTAGGATATGTTAAGAGGTTACTGTAGGTGCTGAAAATTTTGGTTGGAGTTTGTGGTCTGAGTAAACTGTAGTGCTGAAAATTTGATGTGGCTTAGCTTGTTAAAGTTTTTGGTTTGTTAAGAGGTTCAAGATGTATGAGGAAAGTTTTTGGGTTCTATTTTGTGTTAATGGGACACAAGGAAAGGTTGTGTTTCAGGAAGGGTGAATCTGTGGTTGTTCTTCCCTCATGCATTTCCTGACCATTGTCAAGTTTGTGTCTATCAATGTTGAAATTCCAGCTATTCTTCCCTTTCTTATTGTATGTACGACCAAGGGTGCCATCAGCTTGCAACAGGTGCGTTGCAGGATATATCCTGTGAGGCTAAGAGTGAGTGTGCCTTGGACAGTCTTTCTGGCCATTGCCAGATTGAGAGGTGCTACCAAGGATGTCACAGGTTTGGGAGCAGTTGTCCCAGTTTTTCTTCTTTGTCATTAGTTGGTACAGGCTCTGTTGTTCTCTATGGAGTGCTGAGTTTCTCTTCTTATGGTGATAGCTTCCTATTAAAATGGGTTGCAATTTCTTCTCCTGTTCTGTTGATATTTATGGCAGAGTATGCTGGCAACTGTGCGTTATGCAGCAGCAGTGATACTTGTTCGTTATGTATTTAATAGTGTTGCTAATATTGTTTTGCAGAGACCAGCAGATATAATTAGAAGGAAAAGACCATTAGCTGTTTGGTTCCCATACACAACTATTGAGCAGTTACTATACCAGCTCGAGGAATTAATCAGAATGGGTCACATGGTAGATCACTGTGACAAGCTCAAAAAAATGTTACATGATTCTTTACAGAATCATCTGAAGATGGTAGCATAATGTCTTCCTCATTTGTTTTATTGTTTTCCGTTGCTTGGCACAGATGTTCATACCAGTCTATTTGTTTCTGCCTTTCAGTTGAAGGTGGACTCAGATGATGCTGTTTCTGTATCTTCTTGATTGCTACTTAAAATGACCACTGGAGGTTGTAGATAGTGGCATGTTCACAAGTGCTCTTAATTACTCACTGTGTTAACTGGTTTGCCTTTTTTTTTTTGTATGCCTTCATTTCCTTTTACTTTTAGTTCCTCGATTATGGTTCCTGGCTTGTTCCTTTGAGTGATCGTTTCTTTGTTGAACAGCATAATATCCGGTAAAAAGGCCTTGACAAGTTGGCACGGAATGTTGAAATTTTGGAATTAAAAAGCCATCATGGCATAGGAGGATATTTCCCCTTCTCTTACAACAGGAATTGGAGATGTAGTCCTTATAATCCATGTCCATGAAGAACCATATAAAATTTGTATATGATTTATCCACAGGAAATTTCGGGCAACGGTTGACTGACTGTTTGATATGGGTGCTATGGCTAGATTGGCACGATAGCAGTTCAACTGCAGGGAGATATAAAATGACTAGGGGATGAATATGTTACACTCGTTTTTTCTCTACTGAAGGTTGACGAACAGTATTCTGGCACAAATCCAGTTAGAGAACATGATCTCATTTGATGCCCATAGTTTGTAATCTATAGTTTGAAAATTGTTTATTGAGCAACTTAACCAGGGATACAAAACCGTACTTGCTTACTAAACTGCCAGTTCAAAAGATCCCTTTGGTTTTGTAGTCCTCTATTATGATGTGTGTAGGTTGTAATGATATCCCTTAAATCCTACGTGTATGTGTCGTAATGATGATATCCCTTAAATGTTAGTGATTGACGTTTTACTGAGCTGTAATTACAAGCACAGCGATTTCTTGAACTTACAAAAATAGATTTGGTTTTTGTTCATTGAGTATAAATTTTGAATATCTCGCTACCAAATATCATGAATGATAAATGGTAGCTATACAACTTATACAATAAAGTACTGAGAAATATGAAAGGTAATAATTGATGTCAGAGGCAACAAAATACTCTTTAAATGTAGACCAGATATTCTTGTTGGCCATGAATAAATAGGAATAAAAGAAAAGTTACGAGTATTGAAAAACTAATATTCAAAATTATAATTGAAATGAGATGATAAATCATGTATTAAAGCATAGTTAATTCTTTTTACTGCTATTAAAGTTTAGTTATTAAATCCAACTAAAAGATGCTATTTTAATACTACAGTCAATTTTTTAATGTTTATATGGTAATTAGAAATTAATATAGAAGTTGTTGGAGCTATTCTTAAAAGAATAAGTAGATAATGTAAGTACTAACAATACAAGGTATTTTTATATTAATTCAATTACCTAAAAAAATACTAATTCAATTACGAATAGCCATTTATGGTGGTTTATTTGTAATAATCAACTTAAAAGTTATACCAATAATTTTATTGGTTGATAATATAAATACTACATAATTAAAATTATAATCTCATTTTTTCAGTTAACTTCTATGCATTGTTGATGAAAATAAATTTACAGTCAAAATAAGTATAAATCATCGTTTGCCTTTTAAAATAGTTACCATAAATGTCAATTTACTATATAATTTAAAAGTTGTGAATGAATGATTAAATTTTGTTTACAATCATTCAAAAAATTACCAGTCTAATTGTAAGGACACAATCAGGATTGTGGTAGATAGATGGAGAAAAAATGCTCATTTTGTTTACAATTGGCTCAGGTTTTCTTGATATCTACAAGTTGCACGTTGCACCATTTACAAATCCACTATTCAGTAGGAAGTTTTGGGTAGCATTTTTACAACAGTTGGATATTAGAATTCAATTGACAAAAAAAAAAAAAATGCTAGCGTTGCTTAAATATGTTTAATATCTTGAAATATAATAAAAAAGATTATAATCTGAATAACAGAATAACTATTTTTTATGATAGGAGTAAAACACAATTTTGAAGATTATTGATTAAAAGTTAACCGATTGCTTTTTAGTTAATCTTTTATTCCATATTTAATATGTAACAATCGATTTAAATACAAAACTGATGACTAAAAATAATTTTTACTTTGTATGTATTTTTATTATCTTTAAATCACGTTTTGCTTAATATATCAAAACACCGTTTTTATTCCACATGATCGATATCTATAGATCTAATTCAAACACACTAACATGCCAAGATTCATCTTAAACAAAATACAGGAATTAAACAAAAAATATAGCATTCAAAATATAATATTACTTATATTAGAATAGAATAACAAGCACTAGAAACAAAAAAGAAAAATAACAAACACTATATCTTTATAACACTAGCTCCCAAGACAATCGTCCCACCCACTACCAAAAAAGAAGTTACATAGACATTAGCTTTGGTCCATTGTCTGGCATACCCATCCCAGCAGCTAAATCGGCATCAAGTTGAGTATGTGGTGCAGGACCCATCATTTGTTTTATACTGCACAAAGAGACTGTAATATCAGAACCAAAATCATTCCACTCCAATATATAATGTGAGAAAGATGCCAAGTTGAAGTAGTTCAATTGGAATGGATTCAAGTCCGTTTAATATAGTGTGTGATGGTGGCATTATAGGTTTGATCTTTTAACACGTTACCTTGCTCTTCAATCTTATTGAAACTCAATTTCTAAACAACCATACACCAATATGTAGGTGGTGAAAAGTTGCTAAATTATTCATAACTGTGCATTTTTCATCTAACGACTCTAGCAAAAAGAGAAATGCCACAAACACCCTATTTTAAAGGAATACACTATTATTGAGCTACAATTACTTCAGAAGTTGTCTTTTTTAACTTGATATAAGCAATTCTGACTATACACAAGTCATTGAACTGAATATGAGCTAATCAAATGCATGACTTCAATAACCACTTCCCATCTATAATTTATACCGATCTTTCATCGTGGTTATTTCCCCTTTTGTTACAGAGCCTAGATGAAGGATAAATTTCATTATAATTAAATCTCAAGCTAAATATAATATAATTTATCTAAACAAGCTTGAGTTTACTAGTATTATGTTCAACTCCACTCAATTATCATATCCCAATTAAAAGCAAGATATGTTCCTTTCATAGTGGCCAACTGCTTTATGTGTTTACACATCTGCAAGCTCATACATAAAAACATGAGTAGCCTAAAAACTCAATAAGAAATTCTATAAATCTAATCAATCGTCAAAAATATAAATATGAGGAGAATGTAGGATAGGATTCAAAACAAAGGAGGTTAAAAAACAGAAGCAAAATCAAAAGTACCATACCGCTTCTTGTGTCGTTTGGTCTTAAAGTGCTCATCCCTCACAATTACATTGGCAAAGTACCGACTGCACAAATCAAAACAATTACCCATACTTCAGCCTTCATAACAATGACAACAAAATGAAACTAGCAAAATGAGAATTTAGTAACAATAAATAAATTATTTTTCTCCCATGTTGCTCCAAAACGGAGAAGTGGGACGAGATTCAAAAGGCTCATGAGAGAAATATGAAAAACTACTCCAATTGAAACAGCAAGTAGAAAATGCTCGTGATGCAAACTCAAAATAAGGTAATGGTTCCTAAAGTGCAGCATATCAGGAAACTCGTGTTAAAGTGTGGCTCCACTCTTCTCATCAAGGAACTCATCTTATCAGGCTATTGAATAATAAAAACTGTTTATGAAATCAGTTTTTAAAACCAAAAACTGAAAATTGAATCAAACGCACCCTAAAATCTCTATTTTATAACTCGTCTCCTCTCTTCCACTATTCACTCGTTTTCTATGTTCTTCCCCTTCTACCCTTTTTCTCTTCTGTTCCTATCACCTACACTTGACATGGCAGTGTTCAAGTAACACACTAATACCCCAAAATTTTCAACCCCATCTTATTATAGAATAATCAGATTCACAAACTTTTCATATATTGACAAAAAGGGCACACAAAAAATGAGGAAGAAAAGGAAATTACTCGCAGTGAAGGCAATAGTACTGGCCCATCCCAGGCAAATCTTCGTCGACGGGTAAAGGGGGTCTCTCTTGATCGGGTTTGTTGAGCTGCGCATAAACCATGTCGTCCCCTTTCAACTCAAATTTGGTTCGCCGCGCTGTCTTGTGAGAATATCTTCTCTTCTTCACGTTCCTGTGCGGACATTTACCTCCCATTGTTATTAGGGTTTTTCAGCTCTGATTCCACTTACCTTTGCAACTTCTTGCAATTAGGGCTTTTGTTTTCAAGGCGTCGATGGAGATTGAAACGACGGCGCTTCAAATGTCGTTTGTTGAAACAACAACAGGCAGCAGCTGCGTAAGGCCTATGGCACTGGGCGGTTGCTCTAAAGAAATGGGCCTGCTTAATGGATAGGCCTGATTAGTGATTAGTCTGATATATGGATGACGATTATTATTTACACCCACTTGTGATAGTAATGCACCGTGTTTTATATCTATTTCCCAAAAATATTCTTTTTAAAAAATAAATGTCTAGAATGTTAAAATTTTAATATTTTAGAAAATTATTTTGTAATATGTGGAAATTTTAACGTTTACGGACGGCTAGGACTACTGGGATATCTAATCCCATTTGCTCAGACTAACTCAAAATCATAATAACAAATTTTTAGTCTATTGTCGAGATTCAAGAATCAATTAAAATCAAATATTTGTTTACTAACATTAAATAAAAGAATTTTAAAGAATTCCCTTGGAATCTATTAGAAATATATCTATATATCTATCTATATCAAATTTCGGGAAATACTATTTGACAATGCTAAAATTAAGGAGAGACGTGTGTAATTTTCTTAAACAAAGATTTGTATAGGTTTTCAAAAAGGAAAGAAAATGTCTGTAATTTTTTTAGACCTTAGGGGAGATTTATGTGATTTTCTCTTTTAAAAATGCATTTTTTATTACTAAAAATACATTATTGACATTTAACACCTCTTATAAATACAATAAAAAAACAAGTTTTCATAAAAGAAAGCGAGAGAGAGAGGCGTTGTTGGGGTTTAATAGTAATGTAGGGTATCAATAGTAGGATCCGGATAACATTCGAGTTTGACATAGTGTTGGTATTGTTTAGCTAGAACATGGATGAATCAATTGCTAATTTGCTATGGATTGGATGGGTTTACTGATGTAATGGATGCAAGAGAACTGGACCAAATAACTCA
>PYAF01001793.1:467030-505283 GCA_007407185.1 Glycine tomentella
ACCATGTTATTTTTATTTCTCTTATTTATGGTGAAGACAAAAAGTAGAACATGTCCAAAATATGAAAAAAGTTGAAGTAGAAATTTACAGTAATCTTTGAAATATTTGATGTGTAAGTATTTGAAAATTTTAATAAAGTGTTTACTGAATATAATACTTATGATAATAGAAAGATTTAATTTTTGTAACTGTTATAGTATTATTAGACTATTTAAAAATATAAAATTAATAATTTAATAACATTATAATGATTAATATAAAATTTTAAATAATTATTCTTTGTAACCTTTAATTATATCTCTTATTTATTAGTGTAGTTATTTGAAAAATTGAAATTAACCATGGTTAATGTTTAAGAAGAATTAAAAAGACTCATTAATGTAGGAGACAAGAATGACCCACATTGCTTATATATTACATAATAAATGGTACAGAGCAAGAAAAATATCTTGATCTTGGAGCACCCAAGAATTTCTCATGATAATTATAGTCATGACAATTATAACAATGACTATTAAATGTGACAATAGTGGTGTTATGGTGGCGGAGGCAGCATAATGATGATAATGAAATCAACAACAATAATAGTGATGATGACCATTATGGTGGTGGTGGTAGAAACAAAAATATGATGATGCCAGTAATAATGGTGATACAAAACCGTGATAACAATGATATAGATAGTAGTGACGATGACTAAGCCAATTGAGTGACAAAATGATGATGATGGAGATAATTAATGACAATTAATAATAATGATAAAGGATGAGTTTTAAAAAAAGTTATGTAGATTTTTTATTATAATATTAATATAAAATGGTTTTATCCAAAATAATAATTAAATTTTGTCAAGGATTTTGAGTTCATAAAATATTGATATTTTTCTTCCAACACAATCTATTTTATATTCAAAGTGAATCATGATTCAAACTTGAATATTTTAGTTAAGGATACAAATTCTTATCATTTGTGTTAAATGCTCTTGATTAGTGACGTATATAGTACCACTTCATAGTAAGAAAATATTTGGTTATTCGGGGTAGATAGTATTACATTAGAGGTTGCATTGAAAAAACCTATCACAAAACTAGTTAATGAAGTTATATAGACATTAGGTGTGAATCTTCTCCATGTCCGTGAATATGAGCATTAATTCCAGAGTATAATTTCGGCACGCAAGCCATGGACCGTAATTATCATTATCCTTCCGCTAACGCAACGGCGAATGATGACATCTTCCAAACGCTGTTTTCTCCGGAATTACTTCTTTCATCAGAAATTGGTGGAATTTCTTCCCTATATAGAGCCAATCAATAATTTCAAAAGCCATGCATATAAACCAAAACGAAATGCGTTATGAAGATGACATCCAAATTTGGACACGATCCTATATACGGAGTACAAATTAAGCAAGTTGGTGATTTCAAACTATGGAATTGGGCAAAGTGGTCCTCTTGCCTTAATGTTTACGTAGCTCACACTCCTCAAAAAAAAAAAAAAAATTGCAGACAAAAATTAAACATATAAATAAATGCTCTTCAAACTTTTCAACCACGCATAGTATCCAGACAAAAATGTGGATTAATGCTATCTGTGCTCAATACCGTATTGGGGGACCAAGAACGCAGCTGGCTAATATTTCTGAAAATGTCAATAATTTTCGTTATCACTGGTGATTGAATATCTAAAGGAAATAGAGAAGTATGTGCACATAGTTTAGGTGCACTATTGATGACTTCAAGATAAGCCAGTGCTCTATCTCCACAACTTTTTTGTTTCTTTTCTCCTAAAGGTACAAGCAGGCTACATTTTTATTTCCAACGCTGGCTCAAGAATCTAATGTAATGTAATAAAGTAAATTTACAACATGGGTTAATGACGAGGATCGGACAAACTAAAATATCTAGTCCAACCAAACCATTATCAAGTAATTAATGGTGCATTCTGTTCACAAGGTCAGATTTATATATATCTTCATAAAAAAGAAGGTCATATTTTTTTATACCTAATTGGTTTATGAGTACATTAAGAACTTGATTTAATTTGTATCTTATGAAAGTAGTTGAAACCTAATCGTTTATATGAAAGAGGAGTACTCAGAATATATTTTCTAAAATATTTCAAATATTTTCTCTAATTGATTAAAATGTATTAATTTGAAGCACACAATTCAAGATCTTCAAAAACTTACTCAAACACCATAAATAAATATCTCTATGGATTAAATCAATCTAAATGCATGTGATACAATTAATCATCTAAATGAGCTTTTTCTTATAAATATAATTATTGTTTAAGTCGATAACTCAAAAATATCATTTAAAACTTCTAAAGTGCTTCCAAAAGTCAAGATTTGTTTAAAGGTCTATACAAACAGTATAATGTAATTATGCTAAAATTTGATATACTGATAACAAAAAACAATATTATATAATAATAGAATTGCATGTTAGTAGAATAAATCGCATTATTATAGAATAAATTTGAATGTCTATACTAACAGTTTAGTTTTCATTAGAGAAATGTTATATATTAAGAAAGGTTAATCCTATGTTAAATTACTAGTTACTAGTAAATGACATTTTTTTTTATTGTTGTTAGTCATATAACAACTTCATATTTATAACTAGAATGTGAAATTGTCAAAGCAGGTTGATAGAAGTGATTAAGGAATCAAAACAAATTTTTACCTTCTTCACGAGTGTGGGTCTCAATCTCCCTAACTCCACTTCTCTAGCTTGGTAAGTACTGATCCCCTCCTATCATGCACCTAGGAGTTAGTTGAGTAACTACAATTGGATGGGTCTCTACTGATAACATGTCATCGGTTCCTTATCTGATATTAGGATCGACCCAATGATAAGAGAAACTTAAAGTAAATTTAATAATAATTTTTTACTTTAAAAGAGATGGTTGTATATATGTTGGGTTTTTTGTCAATTTACGTGACTTTTTTATTAACATATATTGCCATTTTACTTTACAAAAATTAATAATAAATATTTTTGTTGGTGAACTTAAAACATAGACTTTAATTATTTTACCCTTTCATCGATTCTGTATGATAGTATTGAGAGTTCTTATCTGTTCTCCCATTTTGAATAAAAAATAAATAAATGTGAAATAAAACTTTTTATTAATAAAGGTGAGATTGTGGTCCAGGTATGAGTGTTTAGGTATTAAAAGGGTATAAGGATGGATACTAATAGTGTTACCTACATACACAAGTATGAATATATATATATATATATATATATATATATATATATATATATATATATCATGCTACCTTATCCTAACATATTACGAGTGTTCCCTCAAAAAAAGAAAAATAAAACGTACACGAGTGTTATCCCTATCTTTAAAGGTTACAAAACTATCTTCTTTTTTTATGGAACAAATTAAACTATCTTTAAAGGGCCTAAATTTATACGTTGGTCAGCAAGCTTAAACCTTTGAATAAATTGATAATTATATAATTACAAAGTATTCTAGTAAAACATTAATACAATATTATTATTATATTATTTTATAGATTAAATATATTTTTAGTCTCTATAAATAAGATTAAAACTTAAGTTAGCAATATAAACTAATTTTTTTCAACAATATTTTTAATTTAGTTACTTTTTAGATAATGTTTTTATTTATTATTCCAATTAAAATAATCTAACTCCTTTGCCGTATAAAAACAAATACGTATGAAATTTACATTGACCTAGAATTCTATTGGTGACAATAATGAGCTACAATTTACGCAAGTTCCCGCAGTTATCAATTAAATGCGTCACTTTGTTTGGTTAGTGAGAGTCCAGTCAAAGTTTGATGAGTCAATAGTCACAAAGAAGCAGTCCTTTGTCAATTACATCGAGTCCTACACGGCGGCAACAATAAAAACTTTTTTTAACATAATGTCCATTCAATAAATCGATAATTCCCATTAATCATAAATATTTATTTGTATATGAATATAAATATAATTTTCTCAACCTTCACATACACATGCCACTATTCATCAAATTATTTATTCAACAACTCAACTCAAAAGAAATAAAAATATACTCTCTCCCCTTTCCATGCCCCCAAACACCATAAACTCATATCACATCACTATTACATATCATGATGTATGTCATGCATACATAACATATGTTCCAACCCATCCGGCTGCTAATGTCTGACCCAACAAACCCATTACGGCATTACCTCACCCCCCGTTAGTGACTTATACTCTCTCCCTTCGTTCTTTCTTTATATATAACCCTCTTCCTTTGCTCTCTTTCCACTCTTCAAATTAAACCAGCAAAATCTTATCACAACAACCACGATACTATTTCTCGTACTCTATTAGGCAAAAACACCAAATGGGAGAGGTTAGTTTTTTTATTTTTAGTTTCATCATGTATATTCTTCATTCCTGAAATTCCTTCTTTTTTTGCTCTCTCAGTTTCTAATTAATTAAAACTCGTGTCGTACATTTATGGCAGGAAAAGGAGAAGCCTAAGAATGAAACCGAGAAGAAGCCCGAGGAGGCAGCAGCAGCCCCCAAGAAAGACGACGGACCCATCCCTGTCGTTTACAAACTCGACTTGCATTGCGAGGGATGCGTCAAGAAGATCAAACGCACATGTCGCCACTTCGAAGGTAAATTAATTGAATCATAATAATTAATCACTCACTCTACCTATTAATATTTAAATTGCAGTAATTTTTGTTCATGATATTCGAAATTGAGGAAATGGCGAAAACATGATGCAGGTGTGGAAACCGTTAAGGCAGATCTATCATCGAACAAAGTGACCGTTACCGGTAAATTGGACGCCGAGAAGCTGCGAGATAAGATCTCCGAGAGAACCAAGAAGAAGGTTGACATCATCTCAGCTCCGCCGAAAAAAGAAGCCGCCGCCGCGGAAAAACCACCGGAGAAGAAGGTTGAAGAGAAGAAACCTGAGGAGAAAAAACCAGAAGAAAAACCTAAAGAGGTAATTAATTAGCTAGTAATTAATCTTCATTTCCCCTAATTGAACTAATTTATTAAGCGTAATTTCACTAACCGACTTTATTTTAATTTATTTTTTGCTTCTCTACAGAGTACGGTGGTTTTGAAGATCAAACTGCACTGTGACGGTTGCATTGCAAAAATTCGAAGAATCATTACGAGGTTCAAAGGTGAGAGAGTTGACCCAAATCATATATAATTCAGTAATTCACACCTAATTCATTTTTTTTAATGAAACCTTTGATTATTCTAATTTAAGTAATTAATTTAATATTTGATGCAGGTGTTCAATCGGTGAGCCTTGACGGAAGCAAGGACTTGGTGACGGTGAAGGGAACGATGGACGTGAAGGAGATGGTGCCGTACCTGAACGAGAAGCTGAAGCGAAACGTGGAAGTGGTACCTCCTCCGAAGAAAGACGACGATAAGAAAGAGAAAGACGGTGGCGGCGAGAAGAAAGAGAAAGACGGTGGTGGCGAGAAGAAAGAGAAAGACGTTGCTGCAGCGACGGAGGTTATTAACAAAATGGAATATATGCACCAGATGGCACCTCCGTCGTTCTTGTACGACGGAGGACACTTTCCCGGTCAAACAAATTACGCTGTGGAGGTTCACCCATGGTATGGTGCTAGTGCTAATAATCATTACGTGGAGCCAGGGTACGTGAACCAGGGTTATCCTCTGCAGCCACCTCTACCGTACTACATGCACCCGCACGCACCTCCGCCGCAGATGTTCAGCGATGAGAACCCCAATGCTTGTTCCATCATGTGATAATCAGGGATTAATTTTCGGTGTACACTTACACACGGACGGAATACGGGATACGGATACGGAATACGCACGCTGTAATTTGTAAATAAAAAAACTGGAAAAAAAATCAACGTGCGTGTAAAAATTGAGGGGTGGATAATATATTAATATTCCATGTTATTAAAAATTAATATAGAAAAATTTTATGATATGGTAGAATTTTGATATAATGTAATGTTTTAGAGAATAGAGATAGAGGATGGCCGGCTGGCCGGAGAATCCTGTCCAGAACTCACATCACATGAGCTGTTCTTTGTTTTGTTTATTTTTTTAATATCAGAATAAATGGTTACTATTGTTTCAATGAATGTTTCGGGACTGGTTCTGAATTGCCGAGGCATTACGTGTGAAAAGTGATTGGTTTGGTTACTTATTTGTCTCATTCAAGGTTGTTAAATCGTAGAGTCTACGTAGAATCGGTCGGATGAGCTAAATCGTAAAACCGTAGAAACGTAAATTATATATAAGAGTTTACTTCAAGGCATAAACTAAAAGTCAAAAACGGAAAAGTCCATTTCAAAAATGTTTTATGACACTGCAGAAAGAAAAAATGTGGTTACATAAAGCAAATTAGGCCCAAAACAAGGAAACCTAGCCTTAATGCCTTATATTCTTCGTTTTCTCCTGTGCTGCTGCGCCGTATCTCCTCTTCTTCTTTTCTCCATTGGCTGCTGCTGCAACTTCTCTTCTTCTCTTCTTTTCTCTTCTCTTTGCAGTGTTCTTCTCTTATTTTCTCCTTCCCTTTGCAGTGTTGCACCATTTTTCTTTTTGTTTCCATTTTGCAGTGCTGCCCACCCTCATATATACATATGCCCCTGCCTCCAAACGGTTTTCGATGCGGGAATGGTGGCCAAACCTCCATGCATGGAGCGCGACCGCCGCGACGAGAGGGAGAAGATGAGAAGCTCGAGAATGGCCTGAATCACTGTGGGTTTCGAAACTTTTTTTTTTTAAAATACTCACTGAGTCAACTCGGCGATTTAATCGAGTTTACCGAGTTGACTCACGAGTTTACCGAGTTTACACTCATTTCCGAGTTTACTACCGAGTCAACTCGGTTTGGTGTGCAGAATCGTTAACTCGGACGATTTTACCGAGTTAACTCGCCGATTTAACAACCTTGGTCTCATTTGAGATTTTTTTTTCTTTCTCATATCTGTTTTTGCTTTTGGATGCATATGGAAGGGAATTTTCATATGTGGATTGTTAACCTAAAAATTCTGTTATTGTTTTTCTTTTTCTTTTTTCAAATATAAATAATTACTCGTTGAAAATCACATGCATTTGGATTTGGTAGGGAGCGTTGACAATGTCTTGCCAACAAAAAAATTTCAACTTTTTAATAGTTGAAAATTAAATTAAATGGAGATCGCTGATAAATATATATGGTTGCTGCAGTTCAAAGTAAAGTGAATTAACTAGAAGAAATTTACATCCGAAGTACAGAGACATTATGACCTTTACATAAATTGCAGTACACATTTCAATGACTCCAAGTATCCAATGGCGCCATTGAAGAGACTTTTGATGGGAGGGTAGGGGGCCATTTCCTAATCTTATTAGAAATGGAAGTAAGATTTTTTGGCTAGGGCTAATAATGCATCCAGAGTCCAAACATAAAAATCAACAATTTTTTGTGAAAGTATTATGATGAGATTTTGAATGATCTAGTACTTGCACTAAGTCCCACACTAGATAATGCCAAGATAAAGCCTCCCCTTATCTTTTCTTCAAAATTTGTACTAGTTTCTTTCTCTAAGCCGTCCTTTGAATTTATTTATTTTTTCTTTTAGTCAATACATATGCAGTTGGTTTTAAACCACGATTTTCTTTAAACTATTTATATTAAGAACAAACTAAAGAACAATAAAAGAGAGAATATTGAATATCCAATTTTGTTTTCTTTATACACGAGCAACCGAATGGCTTACATTAGTTGGTGAGAGGTGATTAGAGCCCTTGTGAAATGTAGACATATTAATATTTATATTCTTCATTATAAAAAGATTGTATTATCAAGTGTGTGATCAACAAAATGGTACGAGATTATTTCATTTTAGACAGAGTGAATTTGTGTTCAAGTATGACTATACATTAAATATTACGAGAGAGAATTTTATTATTCATAATATTTTTATTGGGTTCAAACAAAATGACATGATACCTATACCTTTATCAAATACAGACTGTTAAATTATCTTTAAAATGTAACTTAAATTGTAGGGTACAACACGTACAGTTGAAAACTTATTTGGTATACAATTCAACTTCATGAATAATGATCTGTGCCAAAAAAGCTAAAAACATTCATAAACCGATCATTTGTGGTCCTTGTGAATAATTGAGCACACTTGCTTAGACGGGTGCTGTCTCTTATATCATCTTTCTTGTTCATTAACTACTATTACTTCAAGGTTTGTGAGAGGTCCATCGCTAGGTCCATCACTTTTTTTCTTTTCTTTCATGTCTTATTTCAGCTTTCGATACAATGCCTTCTTGAAGAAGGACTTGTTAAAGCATTAATAAAGTTGATAAATCGTGCGCAGCCACAGACATTTAACAAGTGGATGATGTATACAAATTGTTATCGTTTTAATTTATAATCTTTCAATTCATTAACATTTAACAGGAACCGCCTATTACTAAAAGTCTAAAATAAGTATGCAGTATTATTTCGTCACGAGAGTGTCATCTTTTGAGTTTTTCTATCAAGCGCAGAAAAGAGTGTTAATTAAAAATTATTCAGTATTTTATATATATTTATTTTCAATTACTAATGAAGTATCACTTGTTTCTGTAAAATAAAATAAAATAAAATAAAATGAAGTATCACTTGTTTTTTTATTACTGTACCTTAATAAATGATTTGCTATAAATTTTGTTTTTTTTTCCTTTGTCAATATTCTAAGAGAGTAATTCAGCTTGCAACACATGCATTCTTTATTAATGGTTTTAAAAAAAAAGTAGTTTAGTTGTCTGTAAAAAAGACCACTTTTAATTTTACAATAAATATTTCCATTTTAAATTAAAGAATAAAGTAATAATAAAAAGTATGTTGAAAAGTTAATATATCTCTACTTTTGATGCGTTTACAAATCATTGATTTCTTTTGTTAAAATTAGACTTTCGGGCAATTATAATAAAAGTTAATCTGCTTTAATGATTTAACAATACTACATGATTACGCAAAAGTATGATAAATTTTTTTAACTAGGAATATATATATTATATCACTGTTTAATTTCTTTAGTTGTTAAACGTAACGAATATGAATGTACATTATTCTTTTCAAATTTTGGATATGGTATGATACTTTAATCACCACCCTCCCCAAGGAAAAAAAAAGAATATGACAGAAAATTATTCTTGGCAAAATATTCAATTCGGTGAATTAATTACTTCCTCGTATCAATAGAAAGACATGCAAAACAGGTAAATAAAGTGAGCCAGAAAATGAAAATGACAAAAGACAATAGAAAGGTATCAAATTAATTAATGATACTTTGCCTATTGTCATCTTATAAAAAAAAAATTGGTTGGATGGTGGTTAAATTATTATTATTTTCATAGAAAATCAATAAAATATTAGTATACACACAACCCACTATATTCATAATATTATAGTCTCATAGTTTAAGAATTCCATCCCTAACATACCCGAATAGAAAATGAAGGGGGAGGGGCATATATTATCTTTTTTTTTTCCTTCTTTTTCTGAAATGATATATTATTATCATGTCACTGCATTGAGTTTGTAACTTGTATAGCTATTCGTCATATACGGCGCATGCAGTTGATCAAGCGTGCAAAGAATCATTAGCATGCAATATGCACGCCTAAACGACTCTTTTCTTAATTATTTTCAATTATAGATTATTAATTAATTGAGGATTGACAGGGAAAACAAGTTTGTGTTCTTGGTTAAGCGTTGACTATTGGAGTGTACGTGCAGTTAGCAGTTAGGTTTGTGTAATGACCCTAGGCGGATACGAAAATGAGAAGATATAGATAACCGAGAACGTATATGTTTATGATAGTTGAACTACATAGAGCTGTTTTGCACCAGTCTAAATGGAAGGATATATGAAATTTTGATAGAGGTCTTCAAGAAGTTTTTTAGGTCATATTCAGGTGTGAAGGTGTGATCATATGCAAGGAATTTTTTTCTGACAAGAGGAGAGGAGAAAGAAGAGTACGTATACGTAGAAATTGGAGTATATGTGTATCTTGTGTCTTTTATACCCGTGGTTAATCATATCATTGCAGGGTCTTTAATCACTTATATAGGTGATGTCTCTTTCTCGTGAGTACATGCATGGACCATACACCTGCATCAGTCCTAGCTTGAGATCCTCAAATATAATTGCATGTTGAGAGATATTTTCTTGAATTGTATCAAGGACATTGCAAGTGTATCACATTTTTCATGTTGTGCTGGATCTTGTGCATTGCAGTTGGACATAGGCACATAGCTTATTTATAGAATAGGTATGGCTAGCTAGCAACATAATCTTTAAGTCTTTAACAGTAATACATTGTTTATAACACATATTTCATTATTGAAATTTATCGAAAATTATAAAATATTAACCATTATTAAATGAGAGAAATTTACTTAAAATTTTTTAATTTTTGATAAATTTCAACCAATATGTATTTGATAATGATTATATTTTAAAAAATCTATTATTAATATTTTTCTATTATTTAATCATGTTACTTGGAGCTAGGTGTTTCCTTGAAAATTAAGAGCATCAGATGTGACACAAAACAATAGCAAAAGGACATAATAAGTTTTATAGTTATCATTACCAAGGCCTTTTTCTTTTCTTTTTTATGTTATTCTTTCGGGTATTATATATTTTATTGTCATTTACTTATTTTTTAAAGGACGATTATATATATGATAAGGATTACCTAAAATAAGAACATAAGGATATTTTTCGGTAGTGATAAGAACATCAAATTATTGAAAAATCCAAATTAGGTTTCTTGGGTCTATTGGCAACAGGAAGACGTTAGAATTTAAAAAAGATTCCATTTAGCAAACGTCTAAACATTCATATACATTCCAATAATATAGACTACGAATAAAGACACTTGATGACGTAGACTTAATTCTGCTTTTATAGGGGAAGACAAAAGAGCATGCTAATTATTTTAGTCTCCATCTTCTTGTTAACTATTAATTTAGAGATAATAGTTGAAAGATAAAAAAAAATTTAAAAATTATTAAAAAACCGATAAATATGTATCAATAACATTAAATATAAATTTCTAATCAATATTTTAATTTAAAAAACAATAAGTAAAAAATCGTTTTAATTTTTGACAAAAATGCACCAGCAATCATTTTTTTTATATGGTACCAACCAATCATTTCAATGATAGGGAAATAGACATTACTTGCGTCATTATACGCATGATCAATACATAGTGCTTTTCTGCTCCATTTATGGTGAATTAGTGATTAGAAGAAGAAAAAGGATACGAATGGCTTACGATCGATGATAAAGACCCAAAGGAATCTTATATTTATTTATATTATTACTGACAGCATAATTATTAAATTTATTTTCATGTTTTGTTTCTCGATCGAAAACAATTAAATTTTGAAATATTAAGGTCTTTAAATCATTATTTTAATATTTTCTAATACTAAATATTAATATTCATTTTAAGATTAAGTTGATGCCATATAACCAATGACATGGTTATTTTTTTAAAATATATATTTCTCATAAAAAATTAAAGAGGTTAATTTAATGTTATTAATATTTTAAAGAACAAACTAATATTTTAAAAATCAGTTTGAAAACCAACTTAGCTGTCTATTATAGACACTCATAAGCTTATGAGGATATTGAACACACATATTGCGTTTAAGTTACCAATTTGTACCTAACTTTTCATTTAATTTTTTGTTCTAGCTTCATTATAGTTGGTAGACTTCTATATTTTTCAATAAACTTAATTGTAAATTATGACGTTTTTCTTGTAGGTGGGTTAGGATAAAAGTCACTGGAAAAAATATAAAATCATTTGAAAATAGAAAGGTTAAGAGGCGTTTAGTTTGAAAAAATATATTTTCTATTTTAATTTTTCATTTCAATTTCTTTCTTATTTTTAAAATTTAATATAAAAACATAAAAATGAATTTATATCGAAAAGTTAAATATGTACCAAACAAAATTTGAGCCTGAAGCCTGTAATTAATTTAATTGCGAGTCTCTTTCAATTTTTTTTTTAAACTACTTTATATTTTGAATTAGTGAATCAAATAACCAATAAAAAAAATAAAGTCATCACTCTAATTAATGATGTAACTTTTCAAATATGCTTGGGGCCAATTTCAAATCACGGCAAGAGTCTATATATTGAAATGGTGTAACGATATTATTGAAGGATTTTATTTTGAGCCTTGAGTGTGGGTGGAGAATGGTGCTCAAACAGCTCAACTACTCGTATTTGATACAAATATGTTAAATATGTATTTTGATTTTTTATTTTGAGATTTGTGTTCCAGAGTTAATAGAGTTGACTTAAAAAGCATAGGATGGTAGTTTGTGATATATATTAATATTAGATTTGAATTTTCTATATGATTCTACATGAAACTAAACTCCAAAACTTTCAGCCTAAGATTTTAGAGTGAGAGATATAGCCAGTGCCAATGGTGACTGAACCCACCAGCGGATGTGATCCTCTATTCGTCTCTCAAAATTATCCAACAATATGAGATGCAAACAAGAGTGTTGCTCACGAGGATGATGAAAAGGTCAAATTAAATAAGAAGAAGTTAATCGATTCAAATTTCCAATTTCAAATATCAAGCATATTATTTAGATTTAAAATAATATTATCTTATCTCTAAAAATATTATTTACATTTAAAGTATTATTTATAAATTATAAATTTATTTTCTGTTTCAAGATGAGAATGTTAAGTTTATAAATATAAGTTTTCAAGATGAGAAGACTAATCAACCTAAATAGGAATCATCACCTTAAGTGGAAGAGAAAAGGATCATGTGAGGTGAGTTTATCAAATTTTTCCAAAAAACTTATGATATGTTAAATAAAGGATTTAACACTGTTACATAAATTGATACCGTGAATGTAGGCAAAAGGCTAAAACACTTTGAATAAATTTGTGTTATGAACGTAGGCATGAGAAGTCAAATTTTTTAAGTAAATTTGTGTGATCATTGCTACAAAAAAGGTATTTAATTAAAGACAGTTATTTTATGCTTTCTACCACGATTATGAATCGTCTTTGAATTCATTATTGTGGAAAGTTAACACTTTTCACGATAATTTTTTAACTGTCTTAGAATCTCACATTCTATATTAGTTTTATAAGACATCGTCTTTAAATGTTTTTTATTTTAAAAATGTTAAAAAATTGACAATTCTAAGATGGATTTTTCAGAAAATCATCTTAGAAAGTGTACATTTTAAAATGATTTTGTAAATAATCGTCTTAGAAAGTAAATAATTTTTTTTAAAAAAAAGGACCAACAAATTAAGAGCAACGGTAGCAATAATCAACTTGCAACACAAATCAAAATGAATAGATAATCAACTTGGCCATAGAAATGAAACTCGAAGGAACAAATTACAAAATAACATTATACAATTAATTTAAGTGAAATACCAAGCACTAACTAATCAAACAAATTCATAACAAAATTTCTATGCATTTCTAAAAGTAGATAAAAATCTTTGGATGATGTGGTTCTCACTGAAATATTTAGTTAGAAAAGTAAAACACGTATTTAGAGCTAAAAGACAAATGAAAACTCACAAATCTATCATGGCAAGCAAGTGATTGTCGAACAAAGGAACGGTGACACATAACCATAGTTGTCCCAATGATATTTTGAGGCCTGCAAAAGGATCATGACAAAACTTAATTTATTCTAGTGCCAAATAGTAATGAGAAACATAGCAATTTTATCCACAAACCAAGATTAAGTAGTAACTAAGAACATCACTTGTAATTTGTGATGGACGATGTCACAAAAGGGAGATCTAATGGTGATGGCGCGAGGAGGGAGAGAGATAATGAGGAAATAGGACGGTGAGGGGAGAAATGACGTCAATGAGGGATTGGGACAATGACTACGCTGGTGAGGGATTGCGAATGTGCAGGTAAAGGTCACAATTGTGAGTGGTGCGTCATTGAGGAAACGCAAAAGTGAGGAGATTTTTTGAGCGAGGGCATAAAGAAATGGTGTATGAGGAAAAGGGTAGAGTGTGCGTGAGAATGAGGAGAAGGGTAGAGTGAGTGCGAGAATGAGAATTTTAATTTCAAAAAAGGTTTTAAGAAAATTATCTTTTTGAACACTTGATTTTTATGACGATTTTATAAAAAACATTTGTGAACACTCAATTTTATAACATTTTTTATAAAATTGTTATCGTACATCTCTTATTATTTACACAATTGTCATCGTGTTTTATTTTAAGACGATTTTTGAAAACTGTTGTCGACTTTGCATCGTAAAATATAATTTTTGTAGTAGTGGATCCTTTCCTATTTTCTTACGGTGTTATTTTTATTTTATTTATTGTGTGTTGCATCATTGTGAAGATGTGTGTGTTTTTTAATAAAAAAAAAAGGAGTCAACTCAAGTGTAAGAAGGGATTTTATAATCGGATTTCAATATTAACCAATGTAATTTCAAGGTTTTGGCAAGCTTAGGTAGTCATGGACAATACTTTAATGGTGTAATTACCACAAGGAATTGACCATTTAGTATCGACTTTGCATTGGTGTTGAGGCCAACACACTTCAAATTTCAAAGGTATAAGTAAAAAAAATTGCATTTGTTTGAATTGAGTTGGCCAAAAACCAACATTACATTTGAAATTAAATTTTTAAAATGACAATCAGCATTATGTAATGTTTGATTGACATTTTTTAGTCTACACAAATAGCATCTGACAATAATCAACACTAATTGCGTCTGATAATTGGCTATGACCAACTTTATATGCACCACCACTCAAACTATCCACTTAACTCAAATCTTGGTTCCAACCTAAATCGAATCTGAACCCCTAAACCATTCTCAAAATGTCTGTCTTGAAAAGGAAAATCATGCAAGTAAATGGCTGAAAGCGCTTAATTATGGCTGAAGAAAATGAAAAAAAAAAGGCAAAAAAAAAAAAACTTCTAGGACAATTCTGATTTTTTTGAAGGAGATTTTTATTAATCATATATAGACACATTACTAACTTTTGTTTTTCTTCTGTAAATTAGTTAAAAAAAAATCTTTTATATATAAGGACAGAAGTAATATAATATCTCTCCTTTATATTTCAGCAACAATAAGTTGATATCGCAACATCAATGGAGGCAAAATGGCAAAACATCAACGCTAATTAATTAAAATTGGTTAAAAAGTGTCCAGTTTCAACCGCATTAATTATTAAGCCTTTAAAATCCTTTGATTTTTCGTCACTTAGTCTCTTGCAGTACAAGTTTTAATCGGTGATTGATCTAGAGAGATCAATTGTTCATCCATAATCGATGCACTTACGTGACATATTTGAACTTAACCTTCGTGTAAAAGCATAACATTAATTAATGATCCACATTGAAAAGAAGCCCATGACAACTTTGTAACCATTATTATGACAAAATTTGACACCTCTAAAAAAGGCAAAGGAGTATTTTCCCAGCATCTCATGATTACCTAGTCTTTTCGTGCAAAACGCTTTCTTTCACATAAATCCGTCACCGTTTAAGTTGCACGAAGCACATTTCACTGACTGCTAGGGCCTCACTTCCAAACCCATACGATACAATACAACGTTGTACTCTCATCTTATTCCCTTGTCGGTCCCACAAACACAGTTCAAGCCACAGACTCATCAACCCCAAAAGAATTACCATAACATCACGGAAAATGTTAATGGTATACCACAGTTCAAGAACAGACCCTTCAGCCCCACAAGAATTACCATAACATCACGGAAAATGTTAATGGTATGTGGTAGAAGAAAGAAAATAGGTTGAAAAGAATAGAGAAAAAATAAAATATAAATAGCAATGTATTTTTTTATTTTGATTAAAGAAAAAATGAAAAAATAATAATTTTTAGAAATAAAAATTCAAACTTTTTTGACTTTTCAATTCAAATTTTATTTTATTTTTTCTTCTTCCCTCTCTTTTCCAATTTTCCTCATTCCAAACAGAAGGTAACGTCCACCTTGGGGGTGGATGGAAAAGAGATGCAAAGAAAAAAAAAAAGAGAAATAATGAATATGATATGTCATGAAAAAGATAGAGATAGAATGAATAAAGGTGAGTTTTAAGGAAGTGAGATATATGAATATTATAACTCTAACACTACAATGGTAACCATTAGCATACAGGTGATTATAACATCTTTCTATTAAAATCTAGGATAATTGATCATTCACGTTCTTAAATGTCTAAATTGATGATAATTAAGTTTATGAAAAAACATAAATTCTGATTCAATTCATGAATATGTAAAATGCCCAACAATTTCTAGTATGTTTTGATAAAATTTAAGAATTATTTTATTCCTCAAAATCATGATGGTAACATGAAAAAGTAGAAACAAATATTTGTTATTTTGCCTTCATCATAAATTGATTATTTCTCACTATAAATCTAATCCAAACACACTATTCATCATACATACAACTTAATGAAGATTAATTGTCTTTACATTTTTCAATTTAATATCAAATTAAACCTAAAAAAATATAACTTATCAAGTTGATCATTGAATATTATAACTTAATAACTTAAATGATCAAATGATCCTACAAATTTAATGGTAATTAGATAACATCAAAATTTTCAACATGTTCAGAGATTAATTAAATCAAAATTTCTATTCTTTCAAAAAATAAATTATCTCTAATTTACACATTTAGCAAAAAGAATGTTCGTTTACTACCCTAAATTCAAACATTGTGAAATAACTGAAAATCTCATAAGCGCAAACACAGTTCAGTCACATAAATTAAAATACTACAAATACCATTTTAATTGTGTTAGTGACAACGTTTTGTTGTTTCCTTTGTCATCTGGCTTTGTTGGCTTGGTTGAGTCATGCTAACTATTGATGCCATTGCCTACCACGTCAGCTCAAATGTCATTTTTTGAGCTCAAGAAGTAAATATAATGGGGATGAATCAGAATGGTCTAGAAGCCTAGCTAGCATAGGCATGATTCGTATTTGGGTATTTGGATTTTATGATAAGGTCAATGCAACGGTCCAAGCACACCCAACCCAACCCACTTTCTCTAATTTTTAAATTAAGGATCGATTCATTATTATTAGTATTATTTTTTTAATTGGAAGCTTCGTCCAAGATTATCTTCTTAATTATCGTCCATGATCACAACGACTGAGGCTTTTTGCGGGGTGTCACAAAGCTGGACCCTTTTCGTCGTTGGCCTAATTATTTAATTAGGTGAATAATTGAACATAAAGATTTGAGATGGATAAAGTTATAAATTGGTATTAAGTTTTGTTAACATTGCAGCTACAAAACAAAGAATTGTAGTTTTGTTAACATCGCAGCTACCATATTTCTGGCTTCATCACATTCACGTTGTGCTACTCCCCTTTTTAAATTGCGCTCACCACTTACTTCTAGATCACCTCAAAATTATAAACGTGTAAACGCAAATTGCATGCATATTATGCACCAACTACGTATTATTAATGCTCAAATTAATTATAATATGCGTGCAATGAACGAAACAGAGAGGGTTATCAGTTATCACAATTGTCGAAGGCAGAAGAAGTAGAGCATTATTGCATGTTACGTAATTTTATTATTGCGTTTGTAATTATATGTATCTATCCGTACGTAGAGAGTGATCATTTGAAAAGTAACATCTGGATCATAATGAAGACATGCATACCTGGTTTGAAGAATAAAAAATTCAAAAGCGACAGAATAAGAGAGAAATTTTAAATAACCACTGTACATATATCTATGTTATCATCACGTAGGAATATTTCAACATATTGTTGTTTTTAATGGCTAGTCTCAAGAGATATAATTTTCTCTTAGGTATATATAGTTTATTTCCGTAATTGTACGATGTTCTGTGAATAGTTTTCCTTATCTTATCGTTTAATATAATTGTAAGCATACATTTCAAAACCCACACGCGGCCAGTTACCATGGTTTTGACGTTTGACATTTGAATATTACAAATTCAAAATCGTTAATACAATTCTATTATATAATTGTAATTAAAAACTTTTCCATGGTTGAACTGATCAAATTCATGTTGCAGAGTTTGTCATTGTGCTAATTAATCATCGAGAAAATGGTACATCATATGAATATAATACTCCATGAGTGGAACAGAGATATCCAAACCCGTTTGCAAAAATCTGGACGTACTCTTGATTTTCCATGCTAATACTTTTGTTTTACAGAGCTGCGATATGTTATGAAGTCCTGGCTCGCGAAATGCACCAAATGCATCCTTTAACTTATGGTTTTTTATTTCAAAAATTAAATTTAAATAAAATAGAAAAAAAAAGTTTGACAGAGATCACAAATGCCATAAAAAAATATTACTATCATTTTCGCATCAAGAAATATTACTATCATTTTCTTGTAGGATAAACTTGTACTGCATATTAATTTTTACTTCAAGTTGTACTACATTCAAATTCACTGTACAGTAAAGTACAAGAATCATTTTTGGTGTTATACTCCCCAACAAACGATAGGCACAATTTTGTAAACAGAAAAAGATTTAGATGTAGTTTTTAGATTTATTGTAGTATATGTACGTTCTCTAATTAGATTTAGAATTTCTCAACATTTACATTAAATAAAAACACAAGTTATTGAAGGAAATTTTAATTTTAACTAGAAAATAATACTAAAAGCACCTAAAAAAATTACTTATAAGCTTTTGTCCTTTAATAATATATGGAGACACATAAAAATATATACTTAAAGTTTTGTCCTTTGTAAAATAGTTTTTATTATTATTATTATTATTGAAATGCATACTATTACATTATAAAAAGTCTGATTTTGGTAGTTAACTAGTTAGCTATATAATGAAGATAAAAACGATATTTGTTGAAAAGGAAATTTTGCCAAACACCATTCCTTGTCAAAATTCCAAAATAGAAATTTGAGTACGTTGCTGACTAGTTATTGAGTTGTAAGACTCTAGAGGAAGGCGAGTCACGAATGTGGGCCCCACTTCCCATTTCTGACTCAGCCGTGACTATGATTCGCACTAAACTGTGTCGGCTACTTGAGGATCATGGGCCATCCACTGGTATGACATGATACTCCAATGACATGCATAACATGAAAATGCATCATCCATCATAGATTATGTGTATCCACGTCGGTTATAACCATAGTTATTAAACTCATATTAATTAATAATAATCATATACAAAATTTATATTAATTTAATTAAACTTGTCAGTTAGACCGGTGTAACCGGTTTAACTGATAAGTAACATGTGAACTGATTATGTTCAAGAATTGATAGATATGATGTCACTCAACCGCAGTTTATTAAAAACAGCAAAAAAAAAAAAAAACTAGTCTGTCATGCACTTCAGAAATGAAAACTTGAAAATGACGTTATTTTGATCTAGAAAATATTCTGTGAAAATTTAAATGATAAAAAGAATTAATCAATTTTACAGATAAAATGTCTGTATAAAATATAAAGAAGCAATAAAAATTTTATTCAATATTTCAAATAATATCGATTTTTAATATTTAGATAGTGAAACTGTTTTACCTATATTTAAAAGAAAAGAAAATCAAAGTCTATAATACGTAGATAAAAGCAAAAAAAAAAAAACAATTAAATGATAAAAAATTATAAGCTTTAAAATTATTTGATGGAAGAGGGAGTAAGTTTGACGCAATTCCAATAATTAAATTATGAATTGTAAACTTGTATCTGTAATTTGATATGTAAAAATTCGATTGTGTAGTTGTAGGTTGTTTCAGCTAAAAGCTATTCTGTCATGCAATTAACAATTTTTAAATGGTGCTATTATACCTATAATAAAAGAAAAAAAGTTAAAAATCTAAAAAATACAGTGGCAGGTAAAACAATCTATTGACAAAATAAAATGACAAATTTCAGAATTATTTGATGTTAAACAGTGAATTTGACAAAAATTGTCTCGTTATATTATGTATTGCAAAACTTGTATATATCATAAACTATGATAGTTTAATTGTAGTTTGAAATTGACAACTTATAATTATAATTTGGGCTAACGCTGTTTATTATATTTTGGTATGAGTTTAATTAATGTATATGTATTGTCGATTTAAAAATTTCTATACTATTAACTAACTAGGATTTTTTTTAAAAAAATAATAATTAAAAATAACTATTTTACTTATTTTTACTATACATAACAATGTATAATTAAATTATTTTATAAAAAATTACATTACCATATATTACATTTGAATTAAATTCTTTACACATTAAAATATGTTTTTTTAAAAAATCATTCATGACAATTTAAGATAATATCAATTCACAATAATTCACTTAAGTTATATCCCTTAACCTATTTTAAAACTTTTAGTGTGTAATTAATAACATTTAGTACTGTGTAGGACATCTTTAGTATCAAATCTTTAAAATCAAATCTTTATGAATAGATATCTAGGAAATAAGTTCTTATAGAAGAAACATGTATAGTATTCAAAAAAAAATATTTTTTTTCTTTTTTCTTTTTAAGGTCTCAAAATAAAATTTATCATTAAAGAAAAAAATAAAAATAATTTTGAGAAATCTTATATCCTATATAATATTATAAGATCTAAAAAAAGATGATCTAAGATTTTAATTTAAAATCTATTATTAAAGATTCTCTAATACCCTAATTTTTAGAGCATTAATGTTGGTCATGTTTGTGTTTGAAAAAGGGTTTTAGGTTCGGGCTCAATTCTTGGTTTTTTTACTCATAAGTCATAACAATGTTGTTAGCCATCATTCAAGAGTGGGTCCATTCCACGTCAACAACAAATGGCGTTGTGTTGGAGTTTGAATTTGTACGCCACGAGCGTGTTATGTGTGTTTGTATTTTGCCCTCACTTGAACACGTCTCTTACATTTCACGACTTGATTTAAGGGTTTCCCTTTCACCTTTTTAAGCAAGAAAACACTTTTAGGATACAATGTTCTTTCTTTTCTGTTAAAATTCCTGCTGAAGCCCGTAGTCAAGGCGTGGAATACTATTAAAATATATAAGCCAAATACAGCGTCGGTTCAAAACCCACGTGCAATCCACTCAAAATTCTTCATTCGACCACAATTCAATCTTTGAATTTCCAACATTTGATACACATGCTAAAAGTTCTGTCTATTTTTATGAGCTAAAGTTCATCGGGAGTCAAAATTTTGTTCGATTTAAAAATGCCGACAATGTTTTGTTTCATTTTTGACTTGTTATATCCTATATGTAATTTGGATAAGGATTGGAATAAGGATCTCAAATACTCAATTTTTCTTTTCCCTGAGTTAAAGTTCAAGTTCAACGGTTTGACGATCGTCACCGGTATATACCTATTCTAGTAGTTTGTAGACTAGTAGTAGTTACTATTGGAAGAAGATAAATACTACTAACAACATTTTTTATTTGTTTCAATATATAGTTTTATTTCTGGATATGTTTTATTAAATTAGAAACCCATTAAAAACAGTGAGTAAAACATATTAATAATAATAATAATATATTATATGAAAAATGTTTTAATACAAATTAAGAACTCATTTTTTAATATAAAATTATTTAATAGTTTTAATTTTTTATATTGTAAAAAAAGTATTACACGGGTGTTGCACTTGTTTATCATCAATAAACAAATTCTTTCCATTTAACGGGTCTTGCGGTGGAAGCATTTTTTTTTTCCTGGTCCTATATAATTTGTTCCATCTTCTTTCCATTTCCATCCCAATCAAATAAAAAAAAATTATATTTTCATTTTCTTTCACTCCTGTCCTATTCATAATTCATTTCCTTCGAAATCATCCTAAACATAATGTTAATGATAACACGGGGATTGGAAAGAAAAGTTCATTAGTCTTCTAAAGCCTTACATAGGTATACTATGGGGATTAGGAGAGCTATTGTTATAACTTTCAAATTTCAAATGGAAAGACCTCATAGAAGTTTACAATATCTTTTAAACAATGTACATATAGTTTGATGGATGCAAGGAGCTGTTACAAGGTTCTATATATGTGATATAAGAAAGTGTAAGAGAGATACTATAACCAAGTAGTCAGCCATATAAATGATGAAAACATATGGTCAATGGAGCTAGACCAAGAACGTCTATAGCCCCCCAAAAGTTAAAGCACGGTTAGAGGTAGTAAAATGTAAACCCAAGACACTTGGGAGGAGTTACTAAAGTTGCTAAGAAGCATTATAAGATGAAGAATTGGTTTAAATAAGCATTATTGAAGTTGTTGAGAAAGAATACTATTGACCTTGTCTAAATATTTAAAGAAGAATGTGAGAAATGTATGGTAGAAAACGATTTGTCAGCTATTCCTAAGTAATAGTAGATTGTTTCTAATTTGTTATCTATCATAACATTAGAGCTATTTAATATGCGATAAAAAATGCTGTTTTTTTAATCATCTTAATTAAGACCTGGACTCTTTTGGATGAAACTTTAAAATATTTTTACAAATTTTAATTCTTTAAACCAATGAAACTAATCCTTAATCCAAAATTTAATCAAACTTAAAACATTTCATCTCTTTTCCTAAGAATGTATTTTATAACTTAAAACATTTCGTCTCTTTTCCTAAGAATGTATTTTATGATGAAAACGTCTCACAAAACTTATCATGTGTTTCCAATAAAACTATACCCATTGGATTAAAATGTTGTCTTTAAGTTACACGATAACATACCGAAAATGTTGTTGAAGTAAGACTGTTAAAACAAGACGACTTCTAGGGTGGGAGACCTCAGAAACAAAGATGGTCCCTAAGATATGAATTATGAAGTGCATTCAAGATTATTATAGGACAGTCTATACTAGATTACATTTATTTATTTATTTTTCTCTCTCTCTCTCACAACTCTTTTCCAATTTTCCTTTCTCGTGAACTGGTGGAGCAAGCCGTCATCACCGCAACAGAGAGGCCATGTCCTTCCTCCGTCGAAAAATTAAAAACCGTCGGAAAAAAAAGGTAATCTTTTTTATTTTGTAACAGGAAATAAATTGTTAGGATTTAATCTTTAATATTGTTTTTATGTAGTTTGAAATTTTAAAAGTAGTAATATGGAAAAGATAAGATATTAGGAAAGATATGGGGAAGATATTGTTTAGATATATTTAAAGATTTGATAAGAGATTTGTTTAGGAGATTTGATAAGAGATTAGGAGATTTGATAAGATTTTTTGATAAGATTAAGTTTAGAGATTATTGCTTATAAATAGCATATTTGTAATCAGAGTCGGTGTGGCTTTGGCAGACTATTATCAATAGAAAGAGTTTTTCTTCTCCAGTAAATTCGTGTATATTGTGTGAGTGCTTGTGAGTGCACCAGTGTGTGCAAAGGGGACCTGTGAGACCTGTGTATGATACCCACTGATACCAACATAAATAACACGCCAAAGAATTTTTAAAAATTGTTGAATCTTTGTGAGCTCAACGTGTGGCACCGATCCTAGAAACACTGAGTTCTTGCTGTGACGCACTACATGGTGCGGAGGATGGATCGGATGCGGGTGCAGATACACTCGTGGTCGCGCTGGTTCTCGAAGATGGTGTCTATAACCAAGACTTTGACGGGCACGACAGAGGAGGAGGACCGCGATGAGGGCGGTTCTGGGTTGCAGTTGGTGGTCGGAGAAAGGAACGGTGGGTTGGGGTTGGAAGGGAAGAAACATGGGAGAAAGAATCAGGGAGGGTGACGAGTTTTTTATTTTATTCCAGTGTGTACTCCTTGTTTTTCATGGTGGGGGACCTATTCATGTCTCCCATCTTAGAACCTGTCTTAAAACAAATCCAAATGCAAAAAGAGACTTTTAAAAATGAGTTTTACTTTATACACTAATTCATGTAACCTACTACAAAATATAGGCTATTTAAAAGTTTAACCTAATTTAATTTTAGCCCAACTGAGCCCATCCCCAAATTTTGCTAGTGGGTAATGGGTTAGGCCTACTTGTAGGCCCAACATTTGGTCTTACATATAATGATTTAAATTATTTTTAATTGGTTTAAATAATTCACAAAAAGTTGGTTTTATTTTTTTTTTTAAAACACAGCTTGTTTGCTTTTATCACGTTGATATTAGGGCAAATACAGATTTTGATACCTAAAAATGTGAGAATGATGAATGAAAGATGAAAAATGTAATTTTAGTCTTTAAACATGTATACTATTTTATTTTATAATATTTAAAAGTTAAAGTTATATTTTTTGAATATCAATTTGACATTAATTTATAAAATTTAGAAATCAATTTAATATTAAATTATAAAATTTAGATACCAATCTATCATTAATCTATTACACCTTTTTTGCATGTTCGCATATTTTAAGGAACAATTTTTTTACCATCTCACTTATTCACAGGTACCGAAATGAATATTTAGTTATTTACTCATGATATTATCTATTTTGGCTTCACCTTTGGATTTACAGTAAGTATAACTAAATTTTAAAAAACTTGAAAAAATTCACAATTTATGTGTCCAAAATTGCAAATATAGTCGATTTAGAAGAATCTATTTGACACACTCTATAAACATAAAAATTATGTTAAACATTTTAAAAGATAAATAATTATTTTTTATATATGTAGGAATCCGATAAGATTAAATTGAATATTATTGAACATATAAATGATTAAAAGTATATTGTAGTTTTTTTTTTTTAATTTTGGTTTTATTTTTAAGTATTGGTGCTAAGACAACTAAATAAAACAGTGTCAACTGTCAAGCCAAACTTACAAATTCCAGTTCTCAAATTTGGGATATGATAAATGCAATAGAAAATATCATAATTTGGGATATCATAATACACAAAAATGCAAGAGAAGTTTACTACTGTAGTGAGACCTCTATCTTATTTTGTTTTTGGGGTCAAGGCGAACCCGAATTGCGATCACCGGCGACGAACACCTTGACGCCTCTGTTCCTCAAAGCGCGAACCACGGCCCAGACCTCATCTCCGTTGTCGACACTCTTCTTCTCGATCTCCCTCTCCGCGTCAAAGTGGACCCCACCCCCACCTCCCACTCCGAGCTCTGGCGCCTCCGTCTTCAGCCGCATCGCCAACACCTCTCCGACGCACGCCGCCGCCCTCGCGTCACACCCCTTCCCCCACTCGAACGCGCCCCTCAGAGCGTGTTCCACAGTCGACGCACCCGCCACCACCCTCTCGCGGTTCCCCTCCACCACGTTCGCCGTCATGTGCTTCCCCGACACAAACACCCTCAAAACATACCTCATCATCATCATCCCTATTCCAACCCACGGACTCACCCAATATAACTTGGGGCTTTCTGGGCCCAGGCCCAATACAAATTATAAAAAAGAACGGAAATCTATTTTTATCGTATCAGACGAGTATGGCATTTGCAATGGGAATAATGGCATCAACTACGATAACGCTTATTCGTCCACGACTTACATTCCTCTCGCATCGGAGTAGCAATAAAAGTTCTAGTTATAGTGTTAGCGCTGCTTCTAGAATATTCCATTTTCGTTCTCCTCTTTCACGTTCTATCACCGCCATGAGCACTCCGCAAGGCTCCTCGGACTCGGCTTCCACCAAAACGGTGCGTAGAGGCAAATTCAATCTTATTATTTATTGTTTTTAGTATTAGTTTTATCATTGCGGTGAATTATAGTTTTTTTTTTTTTTTTAATTGACAAATGTTCGTTATGTTAGTAGAGGAATTAAGGTGGCACTGAGCGTGACCTTTTCCCTTGTATTGAAATTGTGATTTTGGGTTTTAGGAGAGGGTGGTGATAAAGGGGAGGGTGCAGGGAGTGTTTTACCGGAACTGGACGATTGAGAATGCGACGCAGTTGGGGCTGAAGGGGTGGGTGAGGAACCGGAAGGACGGGTCGGTGGAGGCTGTGTTCTCGGGGAGTGTTGAGGCGGTGCAGGAAATGGAGCAGAGGTGTCGACGTGGCCCTCCCGATGCGCTTGTCACCAGCCTTCAGGTTTTCCCCTGCTCCGATGATGACCCTGGCACTACTGGGTTTCGCCGTAAACCTACTCTTTGATCGAGGTTAATTCGGTAATTAATTCCGTGAATTGGAATCTTGCCTTTGCTTCACTCTGTTGGTTATGAATAACATAATTGTTTTTCAGCTGCTTCATCTTTACATTTGTAACTTTTTAAGTAGTAAAGTGCTGTGTACCCATCTTTTTTTTTATACTCTTGTGGTAGTAGTAGTATATTGATTATGTAAGAAGAATAATTAAATTTAACTTGTGGCCTCTTACTACTTGCTTGCTGGAACCTTGTAATTTTAAGTTTTAACTACTTTAGGCTCTAATTTTGCACAGTTCCCTTAAGGTGGAAAGTTAATAGTCCGGAATTTTTGATTTGGTTAATACATTGGTAGTTCCGTGCAAGTATGGATTTATTATTATACCTTGAGCTTATTTTGATGTTTGCAATTTAACGACTCGAGAGAATTACAACTGATTAGATTGTAGTATCTGTTAGACTGCAGAATGTGTGGGAAGAAATACTTATTATGTCATGAAATACTGTGATGATTATGGGGCATTAGCAGTGCAAGTACAAGTAGGTTAGTGATATAGGATTTAGGTGGGAAAGAATCTTAGGATAGAGAAGAAGAATGGGACAGAGAGGATAGAGTGAGAAGCAAGAGAAACAGATATCAAGAACAAGAACTGACTGGTGCACTTCTATTATTATTTTTCCAGATTGTCTAAAATACAACAGCAATGCTTTACTTAATGACAGCTACACAACAGCTATAAAATCCTTACTAACAGTCTTTTCTTACTTATATTTAGTTATTTAAACAATAATTAGTTGTATACTAGACATTGTTGGTATCAGGGATTTAGAAATGATATGTATGAAGGGAGACAGTCTTGCACACGTTGGTGTAACCCAATATTTAATATTTAGTTATTAAAAGATGTTAATAGTATGATTTTGATTTCATTTATAAGTAGTATTTTGACTGACTTGATGCATTGCAATGACCACCTACAATCTTTAGGATTTAGTAGTGTGGTTTGCAGAATGTTGTGTGGGCCTTTTTTCTTTACATTCATATGACCTTTTATTAGTGTAGCCAACCAGCCAAGATCCTGGTCAGTTTACGTTCTCCCGTCCCCTCAATTTGGCGCAGGGAGGTAAAAAAGTAAAGAGAGGGACTGGGTTTCTCTTGCTTTGGAGCCTGTATAATGGGCTATAAGTTCAGCGGTAGAGTGCACGCTGACAATTGTGTTGTTCTGCGTGGACTCTGTGGGCTTTAAACCACTTTGATAGTTTAATGTGTCCATTAGCACCTAACACAGAGATGTGGATCATTCAATGCATATTAAGAAATCATACTTTTTTCAATCGATCTGTGGTTTGAAATCAAACTTATATTTATTTGAACCTCTCTAGATACTATGGTGGTGTGGTGGGACTGTTGTGCATTGGGTTAGGGCTCCCTTTTTTTTTCAATTCTAATTTTCTGTGAAATTTATAGCTGTACAACAGCAGCTAGAACAAACTCACTGGTATCTCATTCTCCAAAACTACCTTTGAATTTGATTCTTAGTTTTGTATTATTGATCCTTTTTTTCCACACAAATAAGGCATGTTAATTGAAAAGAAACCCAAGAATTACATAAAATTGTGGTCATTTTTTTTCCCACTAAATGGATTAATGATGTGCACGTACAATATCTCTGAGGGCTTGATTTTCAATGCAATATTCAAAATAGCCTAGTAATTATAATTAAACTATTAAGCATGTAGCAACTGCCTTCTTATCATCGTTTGTTATTGATCATGCTTAGTAATGGCTCTAGTTTTTTAGCTGCTAGTTTGTCTAGTTTTTACCTGTTAGTTCTGCATGAAGTGAAGTGGAAGCTACAAAACTCCAGCTTCATCATTATTTTAAGCTTGTTCTTGTGCACGCCCCCTTAAGCTTGTTATTGGATTGGAAGCAAAACTGTGATGTTATTGTTACATTTATTTTTATCTTATACAGGCATATATCGAGTTCATAACCGGATTTCTTATATGTAGATTGGGGGTAACATAGAACTTGTAAATAATCTGTGTTATTTCATACACAAGTTAAACAATGGTGAATCGGTGATTGGTGAAGTAAAGTAACTTTATTTAAAGTGTTAATCGCTCCATGAGAACACGGTCATACTGTTTTAACTTATGTATGAAATAACACATTTAGAGTTTTCAGAGAGAAAAATGTTTTTTTTTTTTTCATCCAAATTAAACTATTCATGTTGACCATTTAAAAATGACGAAAAGTGTAAAAGGGTCAGGGACTTGGGGGTTAGACGGTTAGTACGCACATTTTTTTATCTCAAAGTCACAAATTTGAATATATACTCTTTTAGGATTTGTTTGATGCATGGAGAACAACACACTACAAATACTTAAGTTATTGGATAACTTTTTGTTTTGCACTATTTGTGAATAATGGACAACATCTTAATCTTAATGTGATTCATATTATCATATACACATATAATAGCATATACTTTATATAATATTTAATATTATATATATATTAAAGTATATATATAACCTAATTAATCATGTTGTTTGTGAAAGAAAATCACTTCACATACACTCAAAATTTGAATTTGAAGTATGAAAATAATGACCCAAATCTGTTATTGGTTTCCTATCATCCCTATATCTTACATGTAGCTGGCTTGGCTTAAAAGTGATGGGAATAGGGAAATGACGAAATAGTTTCGACCTGAATATGTGAAAGAAATTTGAACTCTATTGTTTATTTCAGGTAATCAACAACCAATGTAACATGTTAGTGAGAAAACAATATCGAGTCATTAATAGTTTATACTTGTTGAGAAATAAGAAAATTAATTTAATTTTAAATAAAAGTCTACATTTTGTAAAATCGTAATTATAAAAGAAGTCATATAAATGTATCAAGTATCGAAAATGCACATGTTTTTATTTTTTATTTTTATTGGTAAATACTAGTTATTAGTATTATTAATTTTTATTAGCAGAAGAATTTAAATTCATGATTTATCTTCTTTCATCCTAGACTTAACCTTACATATGCCGTAGAGAATTTATTAATTTGACATATTGGAGATCCCACTCCATTTGATCAACCACTACGGACCTATGATTTATTAGTTTATTTGTTTTTATCAGTAAAAGGTGTTCAAATTTGAATCCACTATCTCATATTTTAACAAGCAGAAGACTTAAACCTTACATATGCTGAAATAAGTTTGCATGTTCAATTAATTCACTTTAAGTGTAACAAAAGACAAATTAAGTGGCTGGATATAAGTATAAATTAAGGTGAATTGTTCGAATACCATTCGAGTTTAATTTTTGAAAAAATAATTTTTGGTCAAATTTTACTTTATCTTTTGTCCAAATTTTGAATTAGTCCAGATTTTTTTTCTTGATGAATTGAAGAGTGAAATAAAAAAATCCGTTTGTTAAGATTTCACAACATCAACAATAATAATATACATATGATAACTTTGAGACTTTAAATATAATGTTTATATATAAAATGATAAAGAAATAGGACAATAATTTATGATATGATGATCACTAACTAGGGGTCACGTATGTAGGAAAAGAATGGAGAGATTTTTTTTTTTTTTTTGAAATTTACATGGGACTGATAAGAGAAATGAGTTGGTACTTTTTATTTTAACAAAACTAATTTCCGCTTCAGTAGGAACAAAAATCAAATCTCATTCACACCTTTCTTTAATAATTATAAAAGTATTGGTGAAGGATGCTATAATATCTAATTTTTTGTGGCGTCTATGGCGTTATGTTTTATGGTTAGGAAATATTTCACTTATTTTCTAGGAAGAAAAAATATTTCACTTAGAAATGCATGTTTTCATGTGTATAGGTGGTTTATATTAATTAATTTAAGTACACATTTCAACCAATATTTTTTAAAATACATAGGCAACATTTTAAAATGTTGCTAATAAAAATGTTTTGTAACATTCAACAAATGTTACTAATTCGTTTATTTTTAAATACAATAAAATGTCATTTTTGTATTAGATATTAGGTAAAAAAATTTAACACCATAAAATAAATTGTATAATGAGAAAAAATTATATTATTTTTTCTAAAACTTGTAAAATAAAAGGTCTAATAATTAGAAAATAAATATTTGCATAAAACTAAACCACATGGAAACATTCGTGAATATGCATACATGTAAGAATATTCAAACAGAGGATATCTAGTCATAGCTGAATTGAGGAGAGCCAAAATACATTAGTAGAGTTGATCATCAACCTCAACAACAATTGTATCTTGAAATAGCTATCAAATAAAAAACTAAGGATTCAGATCAACTAAAGAAGAACACTCTCATATGTTTGCTAGTTGATTCGCGAAGCTACAGTAAGAAACCATTTTTATCATCCCTATTGAGAAGAAAAAGTAATTACAAGTAAGCTATAATTAATGATACATACAGATAAACAAATCCAGATGAATAAGTATTAGTTAACAGCATGCAATGATCACACACAGATAATGTTATCACTGGATTCACTGCCTTACAATGCACAACATCTATCACCAGAAGCTAATATAAGCAAAAGAGAAAAAAATATCCATTGCTCTGACGGTAGACTCCTGGTTTTTTAAATATCTTCGGGTAGCTTTTTAAATATCTTAGTAGATATGTAGAATTGAAAGTTCTCAAAATGTGTTCAAGTGTTATTTACCACCTCTGTTCAACTATGTGCAAATCATGCGCTGGGAAGGCCAAAGGGGTATTATTTCTGTTTTTTTGTAATGGTGTGGGGATGTCAAGATTTAAGAAGGGAAGTTCTGTAGCCAAAAAGCCTTTTAGGTGTGGGCATGAGATTTTGACCATTCTATACACTATCAGATTGTATTAAAAGTAAATATAGAGTGCTCAAGCAAAATATAGATTAAACCACGACTGAACTAATCACATTATAAATCGAAGTAACTAAACATATCTATGATTCAAATATATAATACAAAAGGATAAAGTGATTCCAATCAATTTTTTATTCTAAATAACAATTTAAAAACAAAAGCAGGGGACTAAAATACAACTAAGAGACTTCACTATACATTTTGGTGGAAAATTACTAACTTTAGTTTGAATGTCTTTCAAGCATCTCCCTGTTTCTTGATCTTCAAAGCATATCACCATATCCTCTTCAAAAATAAAATTCAACAAGTTAGTTAATTTATACAAATAAAAAAATTCTTTCAATTGATCATTGCATTGTAAAAAAAATGAAAAATCAATACTTCTAGCACGATCAGAGAATTGTACAGAACATCTTTTATCTAATATATTCACAGAATTACTCAGAGAAAAGTTCTAATAACTAAAAGAATATAATATGACAAGAATATAACATAACAAAGCAGTGATTAATACTTCATTCAGTCATTAGAACTTCACAAGTCAAGACTCCAATTCAGTAAATGTGATGCATCAATATATAATATAATAAAAATAAATTGAAGTCAGATACCTACATAGGCCATATTGAGGATCAAGCTTTGCTAAATTAGCATATCCTATACTCTGCAACATAAGATAGAAATTAGAAGAGTGAGAGAAAAGGCTGAACAAGAATGTAAAAGAATGTTCCAAATCTTCGAATCATATCAAAGAGATTAGAAGAGTTAGAAAGTTACAAGGTGTAAGTTTAAGAATCAAAATATAATGAATTATATCAAATCAGAATGGATTAAGATATTAAGTTCATACCAATGGTAAAATAAGGAATTAGAAATCGACAAATTTTAGTACAAAACCAAGTCCCATTGAACTCTGCATCCGATTAGACCCTGATGAAATCGACATTGGTTCCTACAAAGAAAATTGACAAAATCAAAGCACACCATGGCAGAGTATCAGGGCAGTGCAAAGAATTAAAGCCAAATCAAGCACAACAAGTTACCAAAATTGAAATATAAATCAAAATTGATATTTGAAATCAAGTACACCATTAATTATGAGGAGATTTAGACTGAAGTCGGAGAGAGAGAGAGAGAAAGTTGCGCGAGTGAGATCGAGAGTGCGAAAAGTTGTCTACAAAGAGAGAAAATATAAAGAAAAATTGAATCGAAATCAAGTAAGATCGAATAACCTTTTGATTTTGTAGACTAGTAGAAAACCGTCGTCATAGATGGGAGATCCCATGAGCTTGACCTTGTTGGAATAGAATAATAGGGTTTCCCAATTTTCTTTTGTTTTTGTTTTTTTAGTTGTGTACTTGTGGTACAGTGGTAGTTGCATTTGGTAACATTTGTCAGTAAGCAATAACAACATTTGTTAAAAATATTATGTTTAATAACCAATAGCAACATTTGTTATAATGAATGTTAGTGAAAACTCAATTTAATAAACAATTGCAACATTTTTACAAATGTTACCGGATAAATGTTGCAAAATGTGTAATATGTAGTAGTGAGAGTGGCTTTAAAAATCTTGGTAATTCTCAACTACGGTAATCTCTATAAAAAAATAAAAATTTGTATTTTTTATAAATTTTAATTCATAAAAAGAAATGTGTTTAGAAGATTAACTTTGGATCATTTCTATTGAAACAAAAATCAATTGAGTCAATTACTAATAGTCTTTCTATGACCTATACATGCACTGTATAGTACATAGTCATACTGACATGCTTGTCAGCACGCCCCAACTCTAAACAGAAAAAAGTGCTTTTGTGGACTTCATTGACGTTGCAGACAATAGTAACTAATTAATGAACAATAACATACAAAAATCCAATTACATAGTTGGCTCCAAGCAGATAGCAAAGGCCAACAAATCAAGACACTACAAATTCTATCGGCATGGTTTAAGTCTTGTGAAAGTTGTCCTTTAGTCTAGACTCTAGAAATAACTTCGTTACTTAAAAGTTGCATCCTCACAAAAACTTTATCATTAGCATATCAATGAAATCACTTATCTCCAACCCGAAACAATATAATTAACTTCCCAATCTCAGCTGTCAGCCACATAAGCCTACTCAAACCCAGCCACTACCAGGAAGGGGAACAGGAAATTAAGAAAGCTTAAGAAAAAAGATAATAAATAAAGTGTACTAGCTAGAGCTTTGTGAATTTACCATAGTGATTGTAATAAAAGTCTGTATTTGGTTTTGATATTTATTGGTAGGGTGACAAAGTTGGATATTACTAGGGTGACAAAGTTTTTCTTCTGAAGCTGCATATTTAGGTTTGGAACTGGGACAATTGCTTAAGCTTGAATAACCTTGCGGCAATTAATGTATAGGATTGGTGGTTTCTTTTTTTAAAAGTTTCTTTCAATATTTTTTAATTAAGTCAAAAGAATATACTAACAAAGAAAAGCTAAGGCACAACATAAGACATGTTCCCGGAATCCCACTTGGCCAAAGAAAAAGTCAGTACAGCTTGCGAAAAGCTCATACCAGTAGGGCCAACACAATTATAAAAGCTTTACAAGTTTGCTAAATATCTATGAACAGGATCAAAACTACCACAACATGCCTAAAAGTCTAATCCAAGGTGTTTTTAACCACAAGTGATCAAATATTGCCAGGCCGTTCCACAAAATGTATTCAAATGGCTCATTTTAGTCATTATCCCTTTCAACCAGTATGTATTATTGAATGCAAAATCAGTTCACCCAGAGTTTCTATTGTTGGCAGTGTAAGTGTGAGGATAAAAAACAAACTCATATTAGATTAAATTATTGCTGGAACACTCTTTGTATTGAATGATACTCGAATCTAAATCTAAAGATTGTTGGAACAATCTTTATGGACTAATACTTGAATCTAAAGATTATTGGTACATGTTAGCGATGACTTCACAACAATGAAAAAATTTCAAATCATTTATGGTGATGGTCTTGTAAGAAAGAAGAAATGGCTAGCAAAGAAAAATGGAAGTCTCAGTGTAGTAAGATACTAACCTTTACATTTGATGAATCCTCACTAATCTCTCTATATAAATTGGATGCAGTAAGATGTTTTGGCAAATCCCCATTAGGATACATGAAATTTCTTAACATGCATTATTTGGACTCCACATCAAGCATATCGTCAATCAATGGTAGTTTAAAGAATAATAATTTTCTTAATTCTGTTTTCTTATAAAGGAAAGAAAGGAAGTGGTTTGAATGTAAAGAATTAGTGTCTTACTGTTCTCATTGTTCGTTTTTTTGCATATAAATTAATTCAATTAAGTCATCTTGTAAAGAACTTTTGGTGAAACATATAGGGCCTGTTTGGATGAGCTTCTCTATAAACACTTTTAAAATAAGAAAATAAGAAGAAAAAGATGAAATGAGTTTCTCCATAAGTAAAAATAAACTCTCCATTAGCTAATTTATAGAAGCTCACCAATGTAGTTTCTCTAAAAGATGAGATGACATCTACATATTAGGTAATGGAGAGCTCATTTTTACTTATGGAGAAACTTATTTCATTTTTTTCTTCTTACTTTCTTTTTCTAGAAGTACTTCTAAAGAAGCTTACATCCAAACAGACCCTAAGTCTTTTAAAGAGACAAATCTCGTAATATGAAATATTTTAATTTAAATAAAAAAGGAGACATCAATTGAGAAATGATTTTAATCCATTTATAGAATAAACATAAAAATAGTAAAATAGTAAAACTAACCAACATAACATAATATAGTTTACCACACAACTATATATAAACTTTTATAAATTTTTGGGTCCCCCCAGCCTTGGGCGGTTGCCCCCTTTAGCCTAGATCAAGGGCTAGCCCTCCCCGAGATCATATGAACTTGATCAGCTTGCTAGGTATTAATGTTACACAATCACTATGGGTGACTTCGGTTGTGTGCTTTTGCGTAACCATGCATGATAGTCATGAGAATTGAATTTACTAAATTCTCATAGATCGATCGATGACGCCAATGACATGTCGAGGTGGACTGCTAACGTACTTTAGATGGACAATTGATGACCGAACTTTAGATGTTCAAATTAGTGATAATCTCACTATTAAATGCTTACCTAATAATATAATGACGTTGACAAGTGTTTATAGAAGTTAAAGACGAGCTGATTTTTATAATGAGATTCAAAGCCAGTGCAATGATACTTCATCTTTAATGTAACAATAAGGTAGTAGCAATTTACTAATTTTGCTCCCAACTAAAGTGTAATCTACTGTTTACAAGTGTGTATCTTAGACTCCCTATAATTAACTGTTCATACAAGTGTATCACAGCTGGCTCCTAGCAGAATAGGGGCAACAAATTAAGACACAACTATATTTTTTTAAAGACATTTGTGAAGTATACATGTATATATACTTCTACGTATTTAATTATAAGCGGCAAGAAAGTTAGAAGCTGTCAAAAGTGATTATTTACAATGACGCCAATAATATGAAAATAACTTTAGGCCAAACACAAATTCATAACTTTTGAGTATCCACCATTGCCTCCCTCACAAGAACTGTCTTATTATTCACATACTGCATCAACATAATCACACACTCAACTCCTCAGCCACTAGCAGGAAGAGGAAAGGAGCTAAAAATAGATAATAATTCAACCCAAATTTTGTATATATTTTTTATTTTTCTTGATCTCTTTTTATAATACTGTATAATTTATTATATTTACGCTTTTCTCTCATTTTTCATTCTTTCTTAAGTTGTCATGTAACGTGTTTATGCATCTTTTTTCTTTCTAACAATGACAGTTTTATACGTCTTGCTAACAACAATTGCAATTAAACCTTTATTATGACCCATGTGAGAGATATAAAACTAAAAAATTACGGTGAGGATCTACGCTATACATAGATAAAGGGAGAAATGTTATACACAATTTTACCCTAATATATGCAAATAAATTATTTTTATATTTAAACACATGACCCACAAGTCACCCATGCGAGAAATATAAATTTGACTGAATGATAAATGATGAAGAAAGAGATATAGATTGTGAATTCGAATCCTCCTACTAACAAAAATAACATCAAACATTTGTTAATAAAAAAATGAACCATGCATTAGTAAAGAACTGTATTAATTCTCTTATGCTAAAATATCTGGTTGTTTGAAACATTCATGCACTACTACAAAAACACCATTCGAAGACGCACAATCTAAGACGGTTGTATGATGACCGTCTTAGAATCCTGCACGGTGGCATTTTTGTAAATAAGTACTTATTTTCAAAGATGGTCCCCTTTTAACCGTCCTTGTTTAATACATTTCAAGCCAAGCTACACAAAAGCCATCTTTGATTGCCCATTGTTTTTTTTTTTTTTTTTGTATTTTTACAAAAGCACTAATATTTTGATTGTGCCCTAATTAAAAAACATTCATTTCCCTCCGGTCTGAGAAAGAAGAAGCGCGCTAACCCCTCTATTGTGCACCCTCATCGTGAATCCCTCCGGTCTGGCCTGATTGGTGGTTGCCGTCATTGTGTGGTATTTCCCGGCGCTTGTCCCCTGCTCACGTTTTGGCCTTTCAAGGTTTTACTTCATTTTCTTCTGTTTTGGATTAGGGGTTCTTCATTTCCTTATAAGAATCCTTTGACGAAGAAGTAGCAGCAGGGTAAACATTTAGAACCAATCGGAAAGTGGAGATGTCACAGAGAATCGAGACAAAGCTCTTCGTCCATAGTTAGGGTTATTCTCTTGAACCAGATTTAAGCCCAACTCCTCCCTCACAATTGCTTCGTTTCATTTTTTCAGGATTATCCTTTTACACCACACAGGAGCAGCTCAAGAAGTTATTCTCATGAGTGATCCTGATCTTGTTCCTCTTATTATCCAGGTTCTTTAATTCATTTTTCTTCTTCTTTCAATTTGGCTTGTTTGGAATTATTATCTTTGAAGGCCAATAGCATGATGAAATTGGTGCTTAATGGTTTGGATACCACTTCTTGCATGTAAGTCCACAAATGTCTTCAACTCTGACCTTCTCAGAAGAACTGAATGTTCTTTACCTATAGCCCAATCATGGACCCTAGGTCCAGTCAAACGGCACACTACTCCAATTTGATGCTTTGCATGACCCAAGGATGCTCTCCAGTAAACCCACAGTAGCTAGGGTAATCCTAAATCTTTCATCATAGTACTTAAACTAGTTTCCTATTATAATTCAAGTTTCCAGTTGTTTTAGGTTTAATTGAATGTGCTCACATTCTTTTATTATTAAACTTACATTTTCCCCTCCTAGAGGAACTTCCATTGAGAATAAGTGTATCAGTTCTTATATATGACTGATGCATACAATAAAACTGCTTTTTCATTTTGGTCAGGATGCTGTACTGGCTTTTTTAGAAATAGTACACAGGACTCATGGGGAACAAAACCTGAATTCAATAAAAAAATGTGCCTAAAACAAGGGATCACCGGATGAAGACCACATTACTAGTGTATGTTTATCTTTTTTTATTTTTATTGAGGCATATATATGTATATGGGCAATTAGGCATATATGGCTGAGGAATGTAATATGTTTTCTGCTACTCCTATGTTTATAGAATTCTGTAGTTCAAGATGCTAAGAATATTTGTCGAAAAAAGTCTAATGATGTCCTTTATGTTGCAGGATTTTCCTTCAACTAAGAAGCAGCTTGTAAGGTGAGGACTGCTTAAGCATTATAAGTACTAGTTAGGCCATATCACTAGCCTAGGTGATTTGGGACAAAACAACATCCCCTCATACCCAGCATAGTAAAGGTGACTCAAAGGCTGTAATTTTTCTTGAGCTTTCAAGTTGGTTATTATAATTATGATAATAATATATTGGTTGAGTCAAAGGCACGCTTAATCATTTTCTGCTGTTTCAACCAGCAAATTCAGCTCTGCCTCTTGTTCTCCAGGCCTACTGTGATGTTGATTGGGCATTTAACCCAAATGTTGGAATCTTCACATATTTGTCCTGCATATTTCTTGGTCCTAACCTAGTCTCTTGGTGGGTTCGAATCCCTCCACTAACAATCCTCAGTGTCTTCTCTGAATAATCCTCAGTGTTTCTTTGTGAATGTGATTCCTTTTAAATGAACTTTATTCATCAAGTTATACTCGTGATTTTAGAAGGGAATATGAGACTCTCAAATTGAAATTAATATGTGGCAGCCATGCATTTTGGCTAGTTGTTATTCATCTCTTGTGTCTCTCTTTCTTTCTACTTTCCTTGCTCTC
>PYAF01001793.1:505383-521642 GCA_007407185.1 Glycine tomentella
TCAATTGGTTAGCCACTGGTATGACATCCAGAAAAGTGTACAAACTTAATTCTGTTTCTGTTCTTAATAAGGAGAAAGCTATGTTTCTTGTGCAGGTTATACACTCACGCAGTAATTGAACCGTTCATTATAGCCACAAACAGGCAGTTGAGTATTCTTCACCCAATACACAAGCTCTTGAAGCCACACTTTAGGTACACAATGCATATAAATTCCTTAGCTTGGCACACGCTCATCAATGCTTGAAGCTTACTAGAGATAACAGTTTTCCCTTTCTCTTCACTCTTACGTTATTATTTCTCTTTTGATATGTTGACCATTGTTAAATTAAGGTTTAGTTACTCTTAGTTCCTGTATTTAAAAACATCTCATGTTAGTCCCTACACATGTTATTCCTAGTTCCTTTTGATCATCAACGTAGGGATTAAAAGGAATTAAAAATGATATGTGCAAATACTCAAAGGACATGTTATGTATAGAGAACTAAAAGGGAAAGTATTTGTAGTAGGGAGTAAATGAATAATTAAACATCAGACGAATCAGTCACTTGGATTTTTATTTTTAAATTACTAACAATTAATCCAGATTATATATTTTATATAATTTTTTGTCTAATATTTTATTTTAAATTTTAATTAGTGCCATAAGGACAGCTGTTAGTATTCTTATTAAAGTTAACCAGAAATTCAAGGGATTAATTATTCCATAGCTAGTATATTAGGCTTGATGTTCAATAATAAATCATGGACTTTATATTAATAAGATGATTAGAAACCAGAAGGAAAGAAAAGCTAGAAAAATAAAAAAATAAAAGCAAACGAAGACGGTTCCAGCAGCCACTGTCTTTAAAGCCTTACGTTCTAAGACGGTTATCCGAGAATCGTCTTAAAAAGTGTAAAAAAAAATTAAAATAAAAAAGAAAAGCATACAAAGACGGTTCTAGCAACCACTGTCTTTAAAGCCTTACGTTCTAAGACGGTTATCTGAGGACCGTCTTAGAAAGTGTAATTTTTTTTTTAAAAAAAAAGCATACATTCTATCAGAGAAAGACGATTATCTCAGAACCGTCTTAGAAAGGGTAAAAAAAATTTTTTTTTAAAAAAAAGAAAAGCATACAAAGACGGTCTAGGAACCGTCTTGGAAAGCGGCCACTTTCAAAGTTGTTTCGTTCAAGGACGGGTCCAGAACCGTCTTAGAATGGGTTTGAGAATCGTCTTAGATTCCACTTTTTGTAGTAGTGATGATTCATGTAATCATGTTAGAAAAAAGCCAAATTCTTGGATTGTAAGAAACACATACAGTACTATCAGAGAAAGACAGCAGGGACAACAAATTATAGCCCCCCCCTCCCCCTTGGAAGATAAGAGGACCCTTCAAATAATAGCGAATTGGTAATAAATGCAATGCACGGGAACACGTCATGCACTGTTTGGCGAAACCTTACCTTAGAGTGAAGACCGTGTGTTCTCAGCATAAATAGCCAAAATCTGCATTAGAGGACTCCAGGCTCTAAAATTTTCTAATCATTAGTAATTCTAATTAGCATACTCTATCAGAAGTAAGCTTACAGCACTAAAAGTTCAAGATGCTTAGGAATTTTGTTGGGAGGATACAAAAGGGTCTTTCACTGTTTGTAGCTAGAAGGACAGATGCATTCAGCTACTTCAGTGAAGATTGCGTTGCAACCGCGGCACAAGATGATGTTAGGGAAGGTTATTTTTCTGTTGTTGCAATCAACGGTGAGGAAACAAAAAGGTTTATTATTGGTTTAGACTACTTGAATGATCCTGCATTCTTGGGACTTCTGGACCAAGCTCAAGAAGAGTATGGTTTCAGGCAAAAGGGAGCTCTTGCTCTCCCTTGTCGCCCTCAAGAGTTACAGAAGATTCTAGATGGTCCCAAAGCATAGAGCAAGGAACCAAAAGATATGAAGAAAGGGATGGTATAGTCATGCATCTTTCCATCGTAAAGAACAATTATAAGAAAGCAGAATCTAATTACTTATTACTTTGTATGTCTCCAATAAAGTTCTTGTTCTTTGAATGAAAACAATAGCACATTAATAAAAATAATTAACACTTATGGTACTATTTGCAGGTGGCCTAACTTCTTTCTTAAGAGTTTTTAATTTTTAACTTACTTGATTAAAAGTTAAAAGATAAAAGTACCACTGAGCTGGTAAGTTAGTGGAGCGAGAGTTTGTATTGCTAAGTGTCAAGTGATAAGATGAAGTCTGATGTATGGCAGAGTTGTCCAGATGGAGTTGATCCAAATATGTTTGATTTTGACAGACGAATACACTTTTTCATATGGAAATTACCTTGGAGCAAAATGCTGTCTCTGCACTACGTGTCACGAGATTTTAACCAGATTTCATGTTTGAAGGGTCAAAATGATATTTTTCTTTTTTTATCGTAATTTAGGAGTATTTTTACAATTTTCTTCCTGTAAGGACCTTTTTGATATTTTTTTTATTTCTAACTTTAGGGGTATTACGAATTAGAAAATATCTATTTATATGTACTTAGGCTTTCTTATGATGACATATTATTATTAAATGAAAATTAATTTGAGTTTTTTTTTTTATTTCTCAATCTTGATATTTTTATGAATCAATGAGTTGTTGATCCTTACTTTGTTCCATCACGTAAGCTGCATCAAAATCTTAGATGATGATCGAATGCCCCCTTAATTAATTGCTATTACTCTTATCACGCCTTAATTGCAGTTTCTTAGCTTGCCACAATTGCAGCTTCGAGGGAGTATGATGTTCACCTTATCAAACTTCATGAGACTTTTGGATTGAATTGAATTGTAATTCAGGATACCTGTGTAATATTCACCTTATTTCTGGAATTTAATTACATTCAATCCAAAAGTGAAATTATAAAATGATATTGAAACTTATTCTTGTTCGACCACCTGTACTGCCATGGTCCAAGCCCACAATGTCGAACATGAAGAAAGGAGTGTGTTGGAAAGTTACCTTTTCTTACTCTTCCTAAGCTCCAAATTCTAGCAGACGACTTTCTATCAAAGAGAGAAGCCATGGATTTCATGCCCTAAAGCAGATACCTTTGCTTAGCCAAGTTGTATGATGGGAAAAAAATAAAAATAAAAATAAAAGGTTTTAGTAAAGTGTTTGTAGAATTTAAGTGTTAAAAATCATAACTCAAACTGAATACAATTGAAGTAACAATGTAACATGATGCTATGATAACAAGCAGATCTTCTCCCATATATTATATTATCCTTGTTAAACTGCAGTGAAAAGTTAAGCTATAACATCTGCAAAATGCATGGATACTAAAATGCTCTTTGGAGAAAGATTAATTGAGTTAATACTAATAGTCTTGCCATGACCTATATGTGCACTATATAGTCATACTTGTTTGTCCGCACGCCTCTCCTCTCTAATCAGAACGAAAGCGTTTTTTTGTAGACCCCATTCATGAATGTTGCAGATAATGGTACGTATCTAATGAATAATACCACAAAAATTCAATGATAGTTGGCTCCAAGCAGAATAGGGGCCAACAAAATAAGACACTTAAAATTCTTTCTGCAAATTTGCCTCCCCATAGCTAGCCATTTTTATATTGTCGGCATGATTTAAGTTTTTATTCAGTTCAAATAGTCAAAGGAGAACGTGTTCAAAAATTCAAATACAAAACAAAATTTGAAGTTTCTACTTCCAATCTTTTTTATAAGTTTTAATAAGATCTAATTTAAAATGTGTTATGCAATAACATTTTTACAAAAATATACTTCATTATGAATCATTCCTTTGACTTCAATAATACATTAATGTCCTCTACCAAAAATAATACATTAATGTCTTATACTCTATATAGTATTTTGGGAAAATTATTTTATCTCTTCCCTATCTGCACGGTTAATTAAAATTTAAAACAATAAACATGCTATTAATGAAAGAGATCAAAAGAATTAAAGTCGATAAAAATATTAAAAAGAATAAAAGCAAGCCTCATGTTAATTTGGGGGTAACTTAATTTGAAAAAAAAATTACACAATTTCATTTTGGATAATTTTGATGAATATAAAATCATTATGAATAATATTTTTTTTCAAATATTAAATGTAATTATATATCGAAAATTCAAATTTAAAACTATCAATTAAATTTAAATAATTCTATGCAAATTGATCCATAAATTGATCCACGCACATGATAGTCTATCATGCACTAGTTGAATATTATCCATAAATAAGCTATTTGATTATGTTTAGATATAACAACTACTACTTTTTAAATGAAATTTGTGAAGTATGTAAATATATTTCTTTGAATTTATAAGTTGAGAAGAAAGATAGATGCTACCAAAAGAAAATGGTTCTCCACACGACACTAATAAGGTTACTCTTATGAATGTTAATCTATAGTTCAGATTTCAGAGATAAGTTCAAAGTTTCTTAGATCATTAATTAATTGCATCGCCAGAAAAAAAAAAAAAAAAACTGTATTATTTGCATACTGAATAACAATGAAATAAAGTACACACACTCATCTGCTAGACTGCTACCTGAAACCGTAAATTAACTTCCCAATCTCAGCTGCTGCCTCATAAGCCTACTCGATCAACCCCTCAGCTGCACTATACCAGGAAGAGGACAGGAGCTTAAAAAAAGAAGGTAATTCAAGTGTACTAGCTAAAGCTTTATATTTGGTTTTGACTTGTTTCAAGAACAATATATTAATCAAAATATTGCATTGAACGAGGACTTTTCATGGTTTTAAAATACAGTTTCCAATCATAATTATAGTTACAATATGAGGTTATAAGGTTGGAGTGGTGTTTACAATATAAAAAATAAGAGAATAAGAGGACCCGGGGTTTACAATTACAATATCAAAAAGAAAGAAAAAAATAGTTACAATATCAAAGTTTCTGAGGTGTTTACAATTACATTGCTATAACAACTGCACCAAGCCACCAACCTTAGTGGTTCCGCAATTTCTCGTAATATCCATATATATATATATACATAGTATCAACTAAAAATCTTTATTCATTTAAGCCAAAACAAGAACCAAATTCTTGGATTGTAGTATTTGAGCATATACATAAGATAAGAGAAACACGGGGACAACAAATTCCAGCTAGGCCCTCCCTCAAAGATAAGAGAGGACCCGTAAAATAATGACAAGTTGGCAATAAATGCAACGCATGGCACACGCATCCATTGTTAGGAAATTAATCCCCACCTAGAGTCAAGAAATTACGCGTGTGTTCTCAGCATAAATAGCCAAACTCCACATACAACGACCTCCAGCTCTAAAACTTCTAAGTCATTTATTAATATTCTACCATCAGAACAAAACAAATTTCAAGATGCTTAGGTATTTTATTGGGAGGATACAAAAGGGTCTTTCACTGTTTGTTGCTAGAAGGCCTGCATTCAGCTAATTCAGTGAAGATCGTACCGCAACTGCGGTGCAAGATGATGTTATGGAAGGTTATTTTTCTGTTCTTGCAATCAAGGGTGAGGAAACCAAAAGGTTTATTGTTGGGTTAGATTACTTGAATGATCCCGCATTCTTGGGACTTCTGGATCAAGCTCGTGAAGAGTATGGTTTCAGACATCAAGGAGCTCTTGCACTCCCTTGTCGCCCTCAAGAATTACAGAAGATTCTAGATGGTCCCAAAGCATAACCAAAGATGAAAAAAAGGATTTTCCATTGTAGAGAACAACTATTAGGAACCATAATCTAATTACATGTTACTTTGTGTATCTCCATCTCCTGAAATTCTTGTTCTTTCAATGTAAAAAAATAACACCCTAATAAAAAAAATTGACGTAAATATGTTTGAAATATCTGATAGATATTCGATTTTTGTTGAGTATGCTAAATTTTGTAGTTATTTTAAATTTATAATATATTAAAAGTTTTGTTTCAGATTTCTATAGTTCACAAGCAGGGATTGAAACTTTTTTTTTTCTTTCTTTTTCCCTGGGGAGTCATCCGATGAATTGATTGCTGTCCTTGGGGTTTTAGTTCTCGACCATGCGAGCTCTGCTACATTGATTGAAAGTTCACTTGTAGGCATGGGGATCAAGCTTAAGGAAGTGAGAGATCTAGTTGCAGTCCTTAGGGAAGTCTGTGGGAGAAAGATTACATGCCTCTCCTTAAGCCCATCGCCTTCCATTCTTTCCTACCGAGTCCACTTCTATTTCAGCTATTCCCTATGAGAACATGATACTATCTCAATGTTTTTTTTTAATATATATTAGCTGTTAAAAATGTCAAGCAATTTCCATGGCTAATTGTTTTCACTTTTCATTATTCACCCATCCCACAGCAAGAGAAGAATCACATTCAATTAAGGTCAAAATCCCAACAAAAAAGGACGGCATTAAGGAAGACCTGCACTTCAGCCTCATAAGCCTGCCAGCATTTATTACGACACCACCAGTTCCCCCCAAACCAAAAAAACTTCTAGCAGCACCATCAACATAAAATTTGAATATATAATGAGCTTAGGGTTCTATTCAACATTATAAGTAAAAGATATATCAATAATTAAATCACATTAATTGCTGCAATGAAACTGCCATTTGGGCCACAACAGAACCTCAATACTGTTTTATGGCACCTTTTTGCAAAAAAAATAATAATTCAGATTTCAATATTCTAATTTTCGATAATCGAATGAGATCGGTAGTATAGGATATTGGGTGAGCACGGGAGGCATATAATGGTAACGAATGATACAAAATCTTAAAATGCATAAAAATTTATACAACATTATAAGTAAAACCTATATCAATAATTAAACCACAACCACAATTGCAATTTATAACTATGCATGAGGTAGCTAGTGGTGTCCAAGAAACCTGTTTCATATGTTTTATCACTTTGGGCAGTGTGTATTTATTCTAAATTCCAATTAAGGCAAATTTGATCTAGTGAACTTATGGGGCCAATGCTATACCCTTACCAAGCCAATCAAGCCAGACTACGTACTGTAACCACTTACTTCCATTTTGTACATATTCCCCACAGATTCTATAAGATTCCTGAACTTTCTTCTTTTAGAACCCTCCTTCTCTAGTCTGTCAATGACCATGTTAATTTAGCTCTACCTCTAGAATTTAATTTTGATCACGACCCTAAACATGCACCTCTATTCTTGCTCATGTTCTGATTTGACAAACATTTCATTTTCTTTTTGAAGAAGTGTTAAACTTTCCTAGCCTACAATTATAGTACAATTGCACTATTTCTCAACCAAACGTTTGAAACCTTCTTCCCCCATAATTAAAGAATTCAAAGGATTTAGTCCAAAATCATCAATTAAAAAGATAGGAACTTGATCCCACAAACTTCTTTTCCAGTTAAGATTGGTTGAGATGTGGCGAATTCTCCTAATTAACAATTTGTATGAGGTAGATATGTACTTATTGTCTTGAGATTTTGGATTAAATGTGGTGTCCAATTCATTTGACCTCCCTCTATGGAAATGTTCCTGGTGTTCTAATTCAAGTCTAGTGAATCTCGTTGTAGTTCTGTTTGGCCAGAGTTTGATCAATAAGATGTATGAAATTCTAAAAGGTAAAATTATAAATAAGACAATATATATATATATATATATATATATATAACTTTTTTTCATAAAATTTTAAATCGCAATTTACTGATTGTAATCAAATTCATTTGCGAGAATAATTGTACTAAAATGATGTAACAATATAGTGTACTGCTAGTATTCGTAATAAAATTATTTTTACAGGTAAAAAGTTTGAGAGAGATTAAAGAGGGAACAAAGAGATAAGGTACACGAACATGTTCTTTGAGGATAAGTAATTAGGATAAAGTTGAGGCTAGGTGGAAAAAAAAGGTGAGGGAAAGCTCTTCAAAGTACCTTTTTTAAAAGTTGTTTTTTCTATTTTTCTCTATAAAATATAAGATAATTTTACTTGTAAAGCTTCTTTAAAATAGTATTTATTGTACGCAAGATTCATCTAAAAAAATTTAGTAAAGAGAGTTGTTATGATACCAAAGAAATTTAAAAGTTTTGATACAATTGTTTCTTGGGGGCCAATGATTGAATAAGTTTGAACACATTTATGAAGAAAATGAGAGGGGGAGAGAGAGGGTAAAGAGAGCTTCAAAATAACAGTATTAAAACCCTTAATGTTGGAAGATAGCATAGGATTGTCATCGGACAGAATTTCTAAATTACACTATCAATAACACTCAATTGCTACATACTCAAAATCATTACATATCATTGACTCGCAAATAGTAACCGTTAATTAAAGATCCAATGCCACATTCCCGCGTATAATTAAGAAGGAAGAATTGAATGAGCCAAAGGTTGCATTAAATGACATGTCGTTTTAACATCGTGGAATGCCTCCTTTCTGGCTTCTTAGGCTCCCCATGATGGAGATATATACACACATTGCGCTTTCTTCCCATCCAAATCTCATTCTAAAATTCGCTTTGTAATATTCCTGCAATACTCTACACTGAACACTAATGTTGAAATTCCATATTAGAAATCAAGTTAATTTTTTATTTATTTAATACCACCCTAATTAGGGTTTTAAGCTCTCCAATGATATTTCAAGTATCCCTACAAGTTTCAATCAATTGAATTGACTATGAGATTAATCATTGATTGGGATTGAATCACACTTAAAAAACTCCTCTTTAATTTGGAGTTATGTATGTTGTAACTTAATGTAACATAAGATTCATATATGATAACATTGTTGCTCTAAGAACAAGATTGAATAACCGCATAATAATCATAGAGACTGATGGAAGATTCTCAAATCTTTGATTGCAAAGGTATTAATTATTGAAGGGTCTCCCACTCTGGACCCAAAAAATCGCTCATCCAAGTGATGTTGATGAGGAAAACGAAACAGCAATAGTGGTGTGACACCTACCAGAAAGAAAGGGTTAATCAAAGGTAATTTTGGGGGTACGTGGTAGCTATCATGAAAAGAGGATCATTTATTTTCCTTTGGTGATGCGCTAACATAAACTATACATATCTGAAAAGGATAGTTTCCAATACCAACTAATCATGCAGAAAAAATAAAAATAAAAATCAAGCAAATAAGGGCACACATACAATATGCCAAGGCTTAAAGAAAAGAAATCATAGTGCTAGATTCAATTTATATAGGAATATTGCACGGGTGATCCTCACGGAGACACCGCGTGAGGAATACACGCCAATTGTCTATATAGTGAGTCCAGATGGGTGAAAAAGACCCTCAAAATTGTTGCATTTAGTGTGCATGTTTCTGTAGCTATAAGTAATAAAAGGCTCCACAGTACCATATCTCTAGAGAAATTTCATGCATTGCTTCTCTTTATCTTATCCACTTAGTCATCATTATAAATATCTACACTCTACAATCATGAAACTACAACCTCATTTATAAAAGAAACAACCTTTCAAGTTTCAACCATATAGCTTCATAAAGAGTACTTTAATTAATTAAGATAACATTACATTACATTACAAAGTTCATGATGCTTTGGTCTTTCTTTGGAAAGGTACATGACGGTCTCGCGGTAGTGTTTGCACCGATTAAGAGATCGCTGACACCGATCAGCAATGACGATTCAGCGAAAGAGGTGCCGAGTGACGTTTCGGAAGGGCACTTTGTGGTTCTTGCTAACAAGGGTGAAGAAAGCAAAAGGTTTATTGTGGAGTTGCACTATTTGGATGACCCTGCATTTTTGGCACTGTTGGAGAGGGCAAGAGAAGAGTATGGTTTCAGACAGAAGGGGGTTTTGGTAATTCCCTGCTACCCTCAAGAACTAGAGAAGATTCTAGGACAGCAACCAAGGGATCATGAAAGTACTGTTGGAGGAGATGGAGGTAAATTAACGGATTCAATTCAAAATATTAGTGAATGTAGCCCCATTTCATGCAGTAGTTGACATGAAATTGGAAAGAAACTTTGTTGAATTTAATAACAAATTAATTATTAGATATTTAGATTCAAATCGGCCATATCTTGTTTGAGACTTCTGGGGCTGGCTACTAATAGTTTAATAGAGTAAAATTGTTAATGGCTCCATGAACATAACTTCACTGCACCAATCACATGAGAGTCAAACTTCAAGTTAACTTAATTAGCTTGGTGTAACTAAGTACAACAATTGTTTTCTTATTATCACATCATGTGTATGTTATAATTCTTAATCCCCACTTCTCTCTTTAATTTCTTCCTGTCTGAATTGTAAGTAGGAATAACATTATTCTTAAAAAAAAATCATCAGAAAAGCTTATATTGATAAATATCCAAAAATAAACATATGTAGAGTTCATAACTTCATATATATATATATATAGCTAAGGACTAATCGGTGAATTAAGCGAATGAAACAGCATATTTGAGTTTGATTCAGCACAAAAAATAATTATAAAAAGGGAAAGTAATTAAGTAAATTGAAGATGTATAAAAAGGGTCTCTCGATTTTAGCTTCAAGAGATCACATGGGAAACTGCAGCAGCAACAGCAACAGCGGTGGCAGAAGATGTAAGGTAGGACGTATACTTTGCTATTCAAGCTATTAAGTGTGAATAAATAAAAACAGTTTATGTAACTGGCCGGTTCAGCTTTCTTGAGATCACACTAGAGTAAGCTACGGAATAATCTGACTTTCTATTAGGGGTGGACAAAAAAATTCATATTTATAAAATAATCTATATCCAATCCAATCTAATCCATTTTAAATCCATTGAAATAGATTAGTTTTATATCCAAATCCATTTTTTTGGATTTTAAATCCAATACAATTAATTGGATATAAAATGGATATGGATTGGATATTTGTTTGAATTTTTAAATCTATTTTTTTTTATCAACTTTGATTGAAATTATTTTTTTGGTTGACATCAACTAATGATGATTTTAAGTAGGTTTTTTTGTCGATGTCTATTGAGATTATTTTTTATCGATATCAAGTAGGTTTTTCGCTCGACGTCGACTATGATTTTTTTTTGTCGACGTCAGACGAGACTATTTTTTGTCGACATCGGTTGAAAAAATATCGACCGACATCAGCCAAAAAAACCTAGTTGACGTCGGCCAAAATATTTCTCCAATTGACACCGATCGAAAAAATCCTAGTTGATGTCAAAAATATCTCTAACTAACGTCAGCCAAAAGAAATAGTCATGATTAATGTTGACTAACAAATTCTAGTTGTTGCCTACAAAAATATAGTTTCAACCAATATCGACAAAAAATTATAGCTAACGTCGAAAAAAAGTCCTGACGAATGTTGGCAAAAAAATATCAATGATCGACATCGGCAAAAAAAAACCTTATCAATGTTAGCCACAAAAATCCTAATCATTGTCGGCAAAAAATTAGTCACGATCGGTGTTGATCGAAAAATCCCTAGTCAATGTCAGTAAAAAAATGCACTGATTAAAAATCTAGCCAACCTCAACCAAAAAGTAACTCTATCTAAGGTCGACCAAAAACATCATTGACCAATGTCGATTGAAAATGCACTGACTAATGTCAGAAAAAAAATAGTCTTGATTGATGTCGGTCTAAAAATGTCTGGACCGATATCTGTCGAAAGAAATTACTTTGGTTGAGGTATGTTAAAAATACACTAACCAATATCTATAAAAAAAATAGTTTTAACTAAAGTCGGTTGAAAATAGCTCTTAAATGAATAGGTACTAAGTTTTCACTTTTTAGCATTTAATAACTAAAATTTGTAAAAAAAAAACTTACAACATTTAAGTGGATATAAATTGGATATATCCAAATCTATATCCATTTAAATGAATTGGATCTTGAATCTAAATTGTTTTTAAAAATATATGGATATGAATTTAAAATCCAATTCATTTAAATAGATATGAATTGGATATGGATTGAATTCTTAAAAATCCAATCCATACTCACCCCTACTTTCTACAAAGGAAAGCTCTTTGCACTCCTTAAGCCTCAAGGTCTGCAGAAGTTCAGAGAAGAGAAAGAAGCATAGAAATAACATGTGTACATGAGACAGAGAGTAAGAGAGTGCAAAATAACCTCTAAGCTATTGTTTTTTATCAGCAAAAGAAAGACGTGCATTAGATATTTTGATTTTTGGGTACAAGAGGTTCCCAACCCTTACAAATTAAAAATATCCTATCATAACAATTACCATCTCCATCCTGATTACTTTGTACTAAACTTTAAATGTGTCATCTTTACAAGCTCTAAGCTAGTGTAAAGTGTGTAAATTAATAACCCGAATTTGGTTTTTGTAGTAAGTGCAGTTGGCTATCGTATGTAGTTCTATCAAAATCTAACGATTGAGATTTTGATATCACCAAATCTGACGTTTCACTTGCCATCAATTCTCAGTCCAACAACGTAAATTGACCAATTGCATCCTTTGTAGGGAACTATAATACACGGATATGATATGTGTACCGGGTATGATATTTTGTTATTGGGGATCTGATTAGACTTAAAATAAAGATATCTATAAAAATTCATAAATAATAATAATAAAATATAATCGTAACTTAGTAAATCTAAATTAAAAACATTTTTCTTTTATATATATTATAAATAAAATAAAAATTATAAATTGTTTTGATCATAAATTATTTGATTACAAATAAAATAGTTTAATTTAATCTCAATCTCTTTTTTGAACATCATTTTTGAATTATTAAGAGAGAAATGTTTTCATGTTTCTGTCTTATACATGTTTCTTTGTCTGATATTTGGCTATATTTAAGATGTTAATAACTATTTTTTAAGCATGCATGGTAATTTAAAGAATATATATCAGTATCCGATGTGCAAGAACATGCAAACAATTTGCAAACCAGATGAAATTGCTGAAATCAATTGGCAAACCAAATGAATTAATAGTGTTAGAGCATAATTATTTCATGCATTAATGCAAGTACTTATGCAACAGCTTCCTGTATCTGTTCATTGATCGCCATAGTACTACAAAAATATGCATAAATGGGCTTAAAGCGTTGTTCTTCAGAATTTCAGATAAAAATTACCAAAAGAATCCAGAATTATTCATCTTAAAAGAGAAGTCGTTAAGGAAAAAATTGAAGATAACAGCCTTAATATGAAGGTCTTCTCCCAATTGATCCACACGTTCTTTTTAATATATTATTAATTGATTTCTAATTAAAAATGATCAAGAGGAGGGTTTTTATTTATTTTAATATACATTAAACACTCTACTCTTCCATGGATTCATGCATGTGCAGTTATGCATTATTGCACTCATGCTTGTCCAGGCCCCTACGACCCTACTGCATAATACGTACAATGAAAGCGTTTTGCTGCAATATTCACACCGCAATATTTCATATGTGAGATAATTATAACTAAAAGATAACATTAAAAACATGTATACCAATGAGTGAACAATATGATAATTACAAGTCATGAAGCACATCGCAGGCAACGCTTTCCCTTCTTTTTGGAATTTTAATTGTTGTCAGGATATTCATGGTTTAAGATTTTGACTCGTCAAATAATGAGAACGAATGAAATTTCTGGCAACAACCACTAGCAAGCTGTTCATCAGCATCTAGACTTGGGAAATTATGCGTGTGTGGCACTGTGTGCGTTTCAGCATGTTCGTTTCTCAGCATAAATAATAGTCAAAGTTTGCATGTAGAAAAACCCCAAGCTTTAAATTCAGAGGCTTGAAAGTTCACTAATTTACGATACTATCAAGAAGAAGAAGAAGAAAAAAATACTTCAAGATGTTACGGAAAATTTAGTTGTTGTTGCTGCAATCAAGAGTGAATAAACATAAAGTTTTTTAATTTGTTGTGTTTCCTTTAAGAAGACAATTTTGTTCGAGTTAAGTGAGACTATTACGAGCCACACATCTCTCCATTCAAAATTAAAATATTTACGATAGTTGCATAACCAAGGTTTGAAGGTAAACTGTCTTATCATAGTTTTTTTATTTTAAACTGTGTTATTATAGTTAATTCACTTGTTCGATAATAATAAAATTTTATTGTTACTGGTTGATTGATCCTGGATTCTTGGGCTCAGACAGCAACAGCCTCTTACAGTCCCTTGTCGGCCTCGAGAAATTGCAGAGGATTGTAGTTTGTCGGAGAGAAGCAGAGCAGATTGCAACAAAGATGCATGAAGGTATACACGCCCTAATATTGTTAAGATTGATTTTCCCTAATTAACTTAGTATGATAGCAAATTACTAGGAAGTTTTAATTTCTGATTATAATTAGTTTAGCCGTTTGTTCCTGCTCCAATATTCGTTATATTTCTTAGTCAATTTATCTTCACTTATTGTAATCAGTAAATTAAAAAATTAATAAACTAATAATTAACATTTAACAATTAAAAAAATACTCAATCTCTACCATTGTCAGCATCCTCATGTTCCTAATCCATGGTTAATTACGATATGCACCTAGCCCACCCAATATGAAGCTCTTAGTTAAAGCTTATCAAGGTATTCTTTCTGTACCCTTCAATAATCATTTAACACCCCCTTTTTTCATTCTGAAAGGTAATCCAGAATGTAAAACTTTCATTGTAGATTATCTTTTCCAAAATGAAAGGAAGGTATCGGGTGATTAATTTAATTATGGGGTGTAGAAGAAAGGATCAACTTATTATATTTGCACTCAACCCATGTCTTTTGTGTGCCTCCGGATGGAAAATTATTTGCTTATAATGATAGTTTTTTAAGATAATTATTATTTATTAAGTATATCTATTTTATCTTAAAAAATTAACATTTTCTTTATTATTAAACATATATACATATGGGCTATTCACAAAGTTTTGATGTTAAATCTGTACAACTTGAACTCATTTATTTGAGTTTAAAGTGAAGTTTAAGCTTATTTGTTTATTTTAAAATAATAAATTAAACTTGTTTTTTGTTTGTATACAATGGCCCACTGTTGGTAGAATTTATGGTCTGATATATATTACTCAAATCTCCTACTACTATGCCAATCTTAATGGTTCTAATGAATTGAACATAATTAAACATTTTAGTGACTCAAACTTAATAGTTCATGCATATGATCTCCTGTCATTTTCGTCTCTAAGGTTGCATTCTGAACTTGGGTAGGTGCTAATGTAGAAACAATACTATTTTTGCTAGAGAAAACCTTTAAATCCAGTGAAGATAGCCACCTGTTTTCTTCAAGATTTCTTAATTTTGCTGCAAATCATTACAAATCACAGAAACAAGCTCAGTAAAATGTCCCACCACCAACTGAGATCTTGTCTCGATACCATGAAAATGGAACAACAGGATTTGAATATGGAGCCATCACCGATCCGTGTTCATAATGGTTCTGTCTTAGTTAACGTTGCTTCTGCAAGAGATACCATGAAAATGGAACAACAGGATTTGAATATCTAGCAACTGACAAAAGATCACGAGTTCTCATAAGTGTTGGCTGAAAGAGATAGTTTATCTCTTCACACTAGTTTCAGGAACAATGGTGGTGATTATTAATCCATGCGTGGACAGTGGACCTCATACTCAAGAATCAAGACTGCTTGGAGATAACTAGATCGATCATTCTCCTCTTTCTCCCTAACGTTCTGTTTCATTGTAAGAAGAGACATAAAGTTAATGAAAATAGAAGAGAATAGAAACAAATCCAGCACGAATGCATTAAGGGAGTAATTTTTTACACAATTATTTAAATATTTAACTTTTAATAAATAAACAAATATTTAATAAATAATTTTTTTTTAAAAATATTTATTATTAGTTTTATGCATAAAACTAAAGATAAAATCTATTGTGAGAAAAAATAATTAAACAAACATCAACTCAACACTCTAATTTTTTATTCATTTTTTTCTATCAATATTTTTAATTTAAAAAAAAATTCTCTCATATATATACAAAAGGATATTGATGGAGGGAAAGGGGAAGCTAGACCCTTGCTTGCCCACCTAAATTCCTCCATGCAAGAAAGATAGTTTGAAAAGGAAAACATAGTTGAATGTAGGATTATTGATATGCATCCAGCATATGACCCTTTCCAAGCTTCTAAAAGTCCAAAAACATTGATAAATAGCTTAGAATTGCACATAATCATGATAATTGTTGATGATTCCATTCCTTTCAATGTTGTGCTAATTTGATCCGTTTTCTAAGCAGGAAATCGCTCGATCCAAGCCAAATTTGGAAGTTCTGGAGTGCCACGCTCCAAGCTTGAAGACCCACGCCCCATGCGTGGGAAGGAGCTTAGTTTGGCAATCCT
>PYAF01001793.1:524244-539409 GCA_007407185.1 Glycine tomentella
TTAATTTACATTTGCTTAGTTTCAATTTCCTTCCTTCGATTCACACACACAACCACAACATTACTTCCATTATTTTGTATCCAACTTATCGATCGAAATTATAGTTTATTTGGCCAAACAATCCTCGTTGGGAACGACAAATCCCCTTTCTTTCACTTTATTACTTGTACGACCGGTATACTTGCCGTGAGCGCAACAATTATTTAGTTTCAGAGAAATAAGTGAAAAATAAAGTAAAAATAAAATGATAAATTTGTTATAGTTTGAATGAAATGAGAGAATTAAATTTAACAATTCTCTATGAAATTATTCTTACAACCTTGCCATATAGGAACACATGGTTAACAGAATTCTCTCACAAGGGGCCTTTTCGTCATTGCAAGCAATCACTGTCATATTCTTGCACATCAGAAAAGCTTCCCCAACCTATCATCACGTGTTCAAATGGTTCACCTAGGAGAGATAAGCTTCTTTGTGCGACCCACGCGTATTCAACTTATTTCCACATTCAATCATCTAAATCAAACCACTGGTCACATTTCAGTCTTCAGTCGTCGCCCATTTGCTCTAAATCACTACTATCAAACAAAGCGTAAAGGGCTCACATGTCTCAAGCTTAGGGTGTGTAATAAACTAGCCCATTGTCTAGCCTAGGCCTATGCAACTAAGTCATATCAGTTTAGTGATATTTTGGCCGTTTAGCTGAACTCTAAAACTCTTTCCCTCACCGGTGAGGTAGGAAAATTACCCGTCATAAGAGATTACTTTTGGAATGAAAAGAAAAACAGTTTTTATTTTAAAAAAATAAAATGAAAAGATAAATTAAGAAAATAAATAAATATTTCTTGGCTATACTTTCCGTTCTGTTGCATTTTCGTTCTCTCTTACTACTCTTTTCTGATCAAGTCCATTTGCCTCATTGCACCATAGCCACCGTCAACAAGGTCACCTTCGTCACAAAGCAAGACCATCACAAAAAGATTCTCTATGAAATCTAAGATCTGCGAAGTACCAAACAACTCTCCCTTCGCTAACTTCGTCCTACTCCACCAGACCACAACTTCTTCACCAACGATTACGACAACGACGACGGTTACTTCTTCTCCGCCTTCCCACCACCACCACCACCACGCAACAACCTTCCTCCGCTGTTTCCACTCTTCTACTTCTTTCATTTTACATAGACTAAAAAAATTATAAATGTAATTTTAAGTTATTTTACATAGACAAAATAAATAAATAAATAAATAAATAAAACAATTTTATAAAATTAACTTTATCTAATTATCATTAATTGGTTTTTAATTTTTATTCCTATCATTTACAAATGGAGTACTATTTAACTCATCCCACCACTAAGGTTGACTCAACCAATTTGTTTTCGGTCCAAACAATCCACGCCAGGAGCACTGATAAAAATCTGTAAATTAATTGGATACCCGTGGACATTAAATATATTTTTCAGGGGATCATTGATTCATGAGTTGAAAATACATTTCAAGACAACTTGTCCTCAATTATCATTGGAAGCACGAGGTTTCAGTCCATTCATTTAGTTCATAACAAGTGGCAGAATTTACACAATAATTGAAATCTGTTGCAACATAAACTTTACTGCAAGATGCTTGTGTGATTAATTCTTAAAATTGTCGGTGGAATATCTCTTCGTGGCCTTCTAGACATTATTGGTGTGTCATAAATCCTGTTTTGATAGCCATGTGGTGGCACGGGGTTATAGCTTCTTTTTTTTCCCTTTCTCTTTGCCTTATTTTTGTACTGTTAAACCTTTGCAATACTGTTGCTATTGTTTAGTCTTTATCAATAAATATGTTTTGCTTATTAAGAAAAGAAAAAGGGCAAATAATATTATAGACTCACAAATTAAGAAGTCAACGCAATATAGGGGAAGAAGTCAACGCGCCAAAGGTTGCATTAAATGAGCTTTGACTCCACTGACTGCAAATCCAAATGATTGAGATAAACATGTTCACTCCCTTTCGAGATCCTATGCAAGTTCACTTTGTAAATCTCTCCCACAGTACTCTACATTAAACACTACTGTAGCTGATAATTCCAAATTAACTATAAATCTAATATGATTCTAAATTGTGGTTGTGATGAATAAAAAAATTAATATTTATATTACAGGCAATTATGGAAGATTACAGCTGATGAGATCGCAATTGGGGTGAATCAAAAATCTTTTGTAATTGCAATTGTAGAGTTTAATTTAAAACTATATATGGAACCTAGTTTTCAAATTGTAACTCACTGTATCAAAACTTCGTTGTTGTCTACCCAAGAAAGAACATTGAAGAACGGGATAGTCATGCATGAAGACATTCATATCTTTTATATATTGGGAAAGTTGTGTGGGATCTTTCCCTCTTTCCACACAAGGTACTAATTTTTGTTTTTCTTTGGCTATGATTTAATTAAAATATATAGATCGAAATAGGAAAATGATAATTTTAACTATTGGTGAAGTTACTGAGGTAGAATAAGAGGTGGATAAAACTGATTATGATAATTCTTACCGTCATGCTTTCAGTGTTGTCTTTTTAGAGTTGTTATGTACACTACATGTTTAGTTATGCAGAAATTATATTGTAAATATAATTATGAAATTCTTTGTCATATTTAAGATCTAATTTATCTGAATTTAATTGAGAGAACCTATTTAAGAGAATAAAATGTCTTCATTTTTTTTCTACTCACAAATTAATCTGAACCTAAAATTAGTTTTAAGGAAAATAAACTTTGTAACTTTATTTTTTATTACAAATTTGCAACTTGAATTCAATATGGGCATTACAATTTTTTATCAGTGATATGGGCATTACTATCAAAGCATATGTTGTGACCTTTTCAAGGAAAATATACCAATCTATTCACCGGTAAAAATCATATGAATATCGAAGGTTTTAGCATGGTTTCGAGGGCAAATAATAAGAAGAAGAAAAAGTTCATAAGGAATGACACTTATTTAACAAGCGCCACAACTCGATGTGACTTATTTATCCCATATGGACCTTATTAAGAAGCATGTTGATCCCCACAACCAACATACAAAAGGGAGGAATCATGGCTAGTCTAGTCATGCGATTAGCCATTTACATATTTTTTGTTTTGTTTTCCTTTTTCTAAATTCTAAAAGCAATTCTTTTAGTATAATACACTGACGATTTGCTTTATAAACTAATATTATATAAAGATGGAGATACAATATTTTAAAACTTAATTATCATATTTTGTTATCTTTTTTATAATATTTAATTTTCATTTACATAAAATCATGTGTATATTATTATTTTACGGAAAAAAAACTGCTGCTGCCATAATGGATCGAGCTCACTTCATGCATTCAAGTGCTTGTACAATAGTATATCAAAATAAAGAGTTATTAATTTGACTTAATTGGTGAAGAAGAAATGAGAAAAAGTTGTGAAGGCGATCGAACTTAAAAAGCCACCTAGCTACGCTTTACACTTTACGTCCAATCATTTTGGATAACACTTGCATGGATAATTAAAAAAAAAATTATCATTTAACTACTAATATTTGTTTAATAAAAAAATAATATATCAAAACCAATTTATGTATATCGATTACCATATTCGCAATTGATTTACATAATATGCATACATGGACATTCAATTTTGTCGTTAAGATATAAAGGAACAACAAATATAAGACTCGGCAAATTGAAGAAGTTTCTCTCAATTTATCTACGCGGATTAAATAATAGTAAATGAGTGCATACAAATGATCAAGACAGAGAAGGTTTATATTATTATTATTATTATTATTATTATTATTATTATTATTATTATTATTATTATATACGGACTACCTATGTATGCTGCAGTATGCATTATTGTAGTCACATGCTTGTCCCCAGCTGGTCCCTAAATAAAGTCCTGCACCCATACGTTTAGCAGTGTACACTGTAGAGAAGACTGCAGAGTACCAAGGGTGAAGGAAAGAATACCATACTGCTGATTTCTGTAATTAACTTCCTATTACTTACTATGACACAGAACTCTATAAGGAAGTTTTAATGTCTAATTATAAATAATTTAGCCTTTTAATTTGCTACTGCTTCCTATTACTTACTATATCCTTTAGCCAGTTTAATTTATAATTGTCATTATTTATGTAAAGTCACACAAGGTAAGAGAAGCTTGTAATATTATCCACTCATACTTATATTAATTGTAACATTCATAACAATTTGATAATGAATTTTTATCAATAAAAAATTCAAAATAGCACGTACGTTTATCATAAATTTTATATGTGAATTCGTTTGTGTAGTACTATTAGGGCAAATATGGGGGAAGACATCATCGCGTCATATATGGTTGCATTAAAAATGAGTTTGGCCACTCTCCGCAAGATTGAGATAAATTAACACTTGCTTTCTCCTTTGAAACCTCTTTCAAGTTCATTTGGTTTGTAACATTTTCCACAGTAAAGAATAGTGTCATTGTCTACCAAGCAATTAAAACCGTCGAAGATATGGATAATTATGCATGGAATACGCTCAAATCTTATTTGCACAGGCGGTGAAGTGTTTCCTACTTTTAGCACAGAATAACTTATCCCTGCAATGTTGATGATGTAAATGAGACAGCGATAGTGATAGTAGTGTCAGAACGAATGACTGATTACTTTGTAGTTATCTTTTGATGTTATGTGGGAAGGGATTTTCTCTTGTGATAGCCAAGTGTTATAATCTCACTGATTATTTTTTAAAGCTTCTACTTTACAATAGAACCAAGTATTATACATCATTTTCATCATATAATTAGTTAATTAATATGAGACCTCTAACATTTACTCATACTAAGAACTAGACATTTAAAATGTAAAAGTTACAAGACTAGACATCGTGATGATGGTTTGATCACGGTCTGATAACGAGTAGTTTGATAAGTTCAACAACTACTACTATAGAACATTTGGATATGGTTCCCCCATGACTAGAAAATGAGTGGTCAAATAGCTAGGTTTACAATAGACTCTAGTAGGATCATATTAAAATTAGTATTTAATAGTAAAATAATTAACCTCTAAAGCTAATTCCTAAAGTGAGAGTTATTCTACCTATATACACAGTTTTAGCCATTATTGCTACTCAACGTAGAATCTCTAATATACCCTCATCATGTTAAGTGTGTGCCTTGAAGTTTATAAAAATGGACGTCTAGCTACCGTTGATTTGATAACAAGCTCTGAAGGAATGATCCAATAGGCCCCACAGCTATTAAAATTAACCTTTAATATTATCTTAGAATTTCTTTTTTATCAGATAGCATCTCAGAATTTAAAGTTTAAATTGAACTTAATTTCAAAAGTTAATTCATTTACTGAGAGTTATCTCCATTTTATATTATATATGTTATGTTAGTCATATATATCATTTTTAACATCTCTAGCAATACATGAGTAGGATGATCGTGGCTTTTACATGAAATATTTAAACCAAACCGGTTATGTTCAATTATTTATTTTTTATGATATCTCGTATCCGTTATTGTTTTTAAAAGAAAAAATGAAACAAAAGATTTTATGGAAGATTCCTATCTCGTGAAAACAGCAAGCACATTTAATTCCTACCACGAATTTAAACCCATTATGCATACACCATCATGAACAAGTACGAAAATTTCACCTCTGTTTGCAGACCTGGTTTTACCAAATCAACCATTAATTGGAATCAAGCAAAGAGATCGAATCCAAGAAAAAACACTTAAAAGATGGATTGAAACAGCGTAGAGAACTAAACAAAAAATCATGCGAAGTTCAATAGCAACATTTCACCCGATTCATTTTGCCGAAACTTGGATCATTGATTTATAAATTGCATGGAGGTACCAAAAATAATGCACCGATGAGTATGACCCCTTCTCAAACACCACGTACTGAGTACACACGCTTCTGTCTCCAAGAATCCAGAGGGGACGAACAGGACTCTCAAAAGCTGCTGCATTAACTTGCACTGTTTCTCACTCATGATGAGGCTCCACACTGCGCCTCTCATAAATTTTGTGAATGTTTCTCCCACTTAAGTAGCCTTCAAGATTGCTAAATCACTACACCCATCCTTTAAAGAAACACATACTTATTAGAATACAAATTAACATCAATATGCTTAAGGCCTTACATTAATATCTTTGGCAATACTGATACGTATACAATTAATGGTTTCTCAGTCTTTGCTCCGTGGAGATCACCTTCATTAATTCGGCGGGCTACTTGAAAAAAATATCATCAACTGCATAGTGCAACAATTGTGACCGATATAACGTTTTGGAAGGACACACTATAACAAAATGTCTTTTACAACGTTTAAAAAATATGGCCAAAACATGAATAAAAATGTCGCCAAAACAATTGTGACCAACATTTTATCGAATATTAATATTATGTATACTTTATATTATTAAAAACTTTTAGTAACATTTTTTCATACTAATAACAATATTTATAAAAATATTATTAAAAGGTTTTAACAACATTTTTTTCATACTATTAACAATATTTTTAAAAATATTATTAAAGGCATTTAAGAAATATTTTTTCAATGCCCATGTAACATTTTAAAAATGTTGCTAAAATTTTTTAGCAACATCTTTTCAATACATTGGCAACATTTTTAAAATGTTGCTAATATATATGTTTTGTAACATTTATCAAATGTTACTAATGTACTTTTTCCAAATACAATATAATGTCAATTTTGTAATATTTTAAAATTTTATACTTTAATACGTGTATGAAGAGTTTGATATCATCATTATTATAAAGAATACACGCATGCAACAATAAGATAAAGTGATAGATGTATTCTATTCTTGGTAGCATATTCACTAACAAAGTAATAATGCATTTAAGTCCAACTGAAGTTGTAATGGGAGAAAATTTTCAGATCAAGCATTAAGAGTGCTAGAGTAAAATAAGAACTCTCAAAAATAGTTTTGTATAAACTCTACAAATACCATGTTGAATCGCATTACAAGTCCACACAATAAGAGCACAAATTCTTTCTAAAAAGTAATAAACATTAGCAAAAGAGGAATCAGCTTCTGCTACCAAACTTCTTGTAGTTCAAACTACAGAGACTGCGAATAATAAAACAAAGAAAAACAAAGGGTCAATGAAAAATATGAAGAATGCCAAGTGTTAATTTACTAAAGGATCAATGAAGTTGGTCATTTAGGATAATGTTGGGATTCCACATGCAATGCAATTTAGTTGAAATTCCATCTCACTTAGTCACACCAACATTTACACACTCAACCATTATTCACTTAGCCAGTTAGCCTCTTCATCTAGAATGGAACAACAAGTGTACAACATTCAAATTTATTACAGTAGAAAACTAAAGGTAGATTGGCATTACTATCATGAAAAACCAAGCAAATTGTATAAAAGATGAAGAGAAATAAAATAATAATAATATGAGAAATAAGAGAATTGTAAAATTATACCTGGGATAGCAAATTCAATTGGCCAGAGTCTGCTGCACTGAAAACCTGACACAACAAAACAAAAACGAGATTTAGAAACTCAATGAATTAACACATAAGAGAGAGGAAAATTACAAAATGATATTTAAAATAAAAATGCATGCATTTTATTAAGTAACAAGCCACATCTAAAGTAAAATCATGAAGTTGCACTCTTAACTGCTCTTCATCACCCAAAATCAAATTAAGGATCCTCCATTAGTACTTATAACCTCAAAATACTAATAAAATAGTCTAATAATTAAGCCATAAACACATGCTATTGATTAACTAACAGGACACATCAAAATTTGTTATATATGTAAAAGATTGGTGCTTCCTCTGATTTAGCGTGTAACCATGTGCCCTTTAACAAAATTTTCCAGGAATAAGGAATCAAATTTCTCGTTAAAAAATGGTATAAATAGCGTGTAACCATGCGCCCGTTAATATAGACAGCCTTAAGTGTAGTCTACCTTTGATGGATCGTCAAAAAAAAAACACTGACATCTAATGTCTATAAATCCTTTTGTTTACCAAAAATTACCTTATGATGACATATGATGGGATCTATGCAATCAAAACATGAAATCCAGAGAGCTTTACTGTAATCAGGCATGAATTCACAGAAAAAGAAGATACCAAAATAAATAAAATCCCACAACTCAAACCAATAAGAAATGAACCAATTATAAATAGTGTGTGTGTGTACAAAAGATGTTGTGGGGATCAGGAACCAGTGTACATGTGTACTCCAATAGCCATCAAGAAGATGCAAACAAGAGCAAAGTAAAATTTCCATTTTCATTACAGACTATAATAAGAAAAATTAGAACGCTAAAATACCATATAGATTAACTTGTGAAGTGCATAGACAATAACCACCTATTGGAGGCTAGGCTAGGAGGGTTTACTAGACAATCAACACCACCAAGAGAGATAATCAATCATGTAGGGACATATTTCACTGCAACTAACCGAGTCCCTGGCATTGATTTTGCAACAGCTACATGTAAAAGATTATATGCAAAATGAAACCCTTGAAAAAAAAATCATTTTACGTGAACCCCCAAATCTTTGGGGATACAAACAAAAACAGAGATTGTGAAATCTCCCTGCTATCATATATTTCCATTCCATAAATTAAGTGAGTAGAGAAAGTCATGGCATACACATGATAATTAATTTTGTTTCTTTTCAACTAACATCTACGCAACAATTTATACTGTGTCTTGCAATCATCACTTGCCAAGTTACCACCACAACATAGAACTAACCATCAAATTGAAATTTAAAAAATAATAACAACAAAAATTGCAAAGCCAGAGGTAGCAGTTTATATTCAACTTTTCCCAGAACCCAATTCCAAAACCTCAGATACATGAAAATGGAAATTTTATACTTGCATAGTTATAAACATTTTTATCATTTCTAAAACTTATTATAATCATGAAATTACATCATGATAGTTAATCCACTGAATTTGGGCGAAGGTATTAGAAAAAAAAGGAATTACAAAATTGAATTAAGGAATACAATATTTATGAGAGAATTAGGAATTAAATCATATCGTTGTGTCCAATTTGTGGGTTTCGTTGGCAGAGGGCGCTAATGCTTCAAATCTGAAACAGAGTTACAAATAGCCAAAAATTCAGAACAAAGAAAGGAAGCAAAAGACACAATCACAAAGATAAAAAAGAAAAGAACAGAAACCCTAACACCCAATCGAGAAACCCCTAAACCCCAATCCAAAAAGAGAGAAAAGTGAACAAACTAGAACGAGATCAATCGACAGAGTAAGATGGCAAGAGAGAGACATTGGCGGTGAGAGTGAGAACTATCGATGATGAGAGTCAGAGTTATCGACGACAAGAGAGAAACATCGACGACGAGAGTGAGAGCTATCAACAACGAGAGATGGTAAGAGAGAGAGAGAGACATGAACACGACGTGAGAGATGGTGAGAGAGAGGATCGATGCACAGTGAAATTGATTTAAAATATTAAAAGGACTATGAATAGATAGCTAAAAAATGTTACATTATTTTTCTTTAAATGTTAATATATTGTAATCAAGATGAATATGTAATTTGATTTAAAATTTAATAAAATAGTGTGTTTCTAAAAGAAGAATGTTACATTACTGTGTGTTATTTTTTATAAAAAAAACACTGTTAATTTGTTCTAACGGTTTTTAAAAATTAGCATTTTTTTTTTTGAAAAAATGTTACTGAGTTGAATTCTCATCTATTGTAACATTTTAAATAAATGTTAGTCAGCAAATGTTGCTCAAGGAGTCAAATTGTAACATTTTATTTAGTATTAGACAAAAAATGTTATAAAAAATTACATATGTAGTAGTGACATTTTGTTGATGGAAGTTTATATTTCATGGTCTAATGTTTATGCAGACTCATATTTTAATAATAATTACATTATACTTGTTCTTTATAATGTTAAAGGACTGTATTTTATGTTATGTAATTTCAATTCGTTCAATGACCAAAAGGATGTGATATAACTTAATGAGTAGACGCTTTTATTGACTTAGTTCAACATAATGAGAATTCTAGTGAAGTCAATGATAAGAAATGATTAAACTAGCATTTTGATCTTTTTATAAAGTATATATATATATATATATATATATATTATAGTAACATCTATTCATATTTGATAATATTTTTTAAATATTGTCAAAAGATTTTAACAACATTTTTAATAAGGGTTAGACAAAAAATATTGCTAAAGATCATGTATGTAGCAGTGGTTCGAATATGAAGTGTGAAGACAAAATGTCACATTGGATAATTAGAAATAAGCAAGTTAAGCAATATATGTGAAAGAATCTCATACTTAAAAATAGTAAATATGAGATTTCACATTAGGTAAAAATGGATAAGTTGAGTAACATATGAGTGGAAAGACCTACATAGTTAATTATAATTTTGATGTCTTATTTGAAATTCCTTTACTTTTAAAGATGTCTAATGTGACAATGCTAAATTTTCAAGAACAAAAATATTACAATTTATTCCCACAAAATTTTAATTATGATCCTTGTGATTTAAGAAAATACTCCCTCCATTCATTTTTAATTGTTGGTTTTTTGGATAACTGTTATTTCTATTTATATGTCGTTTGTAATGTTCAAGATTATATTAATTATTTTTTATCAATTATATATATTTTTACTTCTTTCCTAATCTTTAATTAATTTACACAAGCATTTTTTTGGGAGTGAAAAACAAATGGGATAAAAAATAGAAAAATTTATAATATTGTATTAGAATCAAGAAAATTTATTACATTTCTTGATTTCTACAAATTAAACAATCTTAAAAGAAAGATAAAAAAGAACAAAATAAGTATTCTCTCTAGTCTCATTTTTTTTTTTTGCTAATGATTAGTCTCAATTATAAGCACACAAAAAGGACATATTTCACATTTATTAAAAATTAATTAAATTCATTAAATTGTGTCAATTTTAATTAAAATAAATATTTTTTTCTAAACTATCATTCATTAGAACTTATATCAAACATAAAAGAGTCTTATGTCTTATTAAATAAAAGGTATTTTTTAGATAATTTCATTAAATAAAATATAAATAATTGAGATTTGTTTATATTTAGGATAAAAAATAATAAATTTTTGTTGCTTACAAAACAAAAAAGAGTATATAAGAACTATCTTTCCACACCCTCACACTTTGATGGGTATTGGTACATTCTTTTCTATTTTGTACTACTCTATCCTACTAAATCTAAGAGGGAACCTTCGTACCCAAATCCTTTTTGGATCGAGGAGCCATTTGAGTCCAAGTGTGCAAAGGCTTGTGTGGGTGGATGTGAGTGTGTGTATTCTTTTTTAAGAAGTTATGTGACCATTAACTAACATTGACTCAATTTTAAAAATTAGAAAAAAAAATAAAGTATATATATATATATATATATATATATAAAGAGAGAGAGGAGTATCAAACTATAACACTTTTTAGTATGAGAAATAGGTTTTTCATATTTATAATACAATTTTTTATTACCTAAAAAATATTATTTATTTTATTACTTAATATTTTAAACTTTTACTTTTAGAATATGTTGTTAGTCTAACAGATCAAGATTAACGATAATTATCAAAAGTAAAATTTTGAAAATATTAAGTATTAAAAAAAGTAGTTTTTAGCTAATAAAAAAAAGAGATCTTACAATTCTGAAAAACATATATAAATCATTATTAAATCTCATTTTGGATGATGAAAATAAAATAATAAAACATATGGCCCTTTTTAGTGTTTATGTATGTCTCATAGAAAAAAGTGTTTATACATAAGTAAATGCTTAAGATTAAAAAAAATACATACATATCACTTTTTTAAGTTTATATGTGTACAGTGTACGCGTAAAATTTATGAACATGCAATTGCACCGACAGTCATAGCAAACCGTCAATACTCGTACCCCAAGCACATTTCATATGTACAAAGCAAGCAATAAAGATCCCATCTACGAAATCTACATAGACTTTGAACTTGGTTTAGGGCTGGTTCTGTTAAACAATAATCTCAAATCAATCAAAATCTTGCACATAATTAAGAATGAGTGTAGGAGAGTCCCACACACAAAGAATCATCAAACAATCAATATTCGTTTATGGGCCAATCCAAAAGTTTTGGTTGTTATTAGAAAACCTTCACTTGAAGCAGAAAACCATGCACATTGCCGGATTGTATGGACCATCATATATTAATATAAGGTTTTAAAAAATAGTCCGTCATTGTCATTTGGATCGTAACATCAAGATTTTTTAATTGTCTGTGATCATATCAGTTACATTTGTTCCTTGTGATATTAACAAAAACGACGAAACTGCAATGCAACTTATGCAAGTGTGACCGATATAGTAAGACATAGGGACAAGAAATTCTTGGCCTCCCTTAACGAAAACCTGCTTTAGCGCGTATGGGAAAGAATGATTGACCTGTCAAAATCATGCAATATTCTGTAAGGGTTACACACACACCTGTCACATGCTATTGGCCTCTCACCTACGATCAAGATTTTTCATGTGTTTTCAGTGTGTTCTCAGTATAAAAAGCCGAACTCATCATGTAGAGTCCCCAAGCTCAAAAGTTATATATATTAGAAGCTTTCAATCACTATTAATTCAATAAACTAAATATATCTCCCTTCAAGAAGAAAAAAACTAACATTCATCAGAGTTGAAGATGATGCTTAGGACCTTTGTTGGGAAGATAGAAAAGGGTGTTTCACAGTTTGTACACAGAAGGCCACCACTGAGGAACTTCAATGAATCCACAACCACAAGTGTGGTGCCAGATGATGTTAGGGAAGGATATTTTGCTGTTCTTGCAACAAAGGGTGGAGAATCCAAAAGGTTCATTGTTGGCTTACATTACTTGAATGATCCTGCTTTCTTGGGACTGCTTGATCAAGCTCAGGAAGAGTTTGGTTTCAGGCAAAAGGGAGCTCTTTGAATCCCTTGTCAGCCTCAAGAATTACGGAAGACTATTGAGGGTGGTAGAGTGTGAGAAGAGAAGCAACAAAGTTGCAGGATACTTATGGAGGATTCTATAAGTTGTTGATGGTTCTTTTTATTAGTTAGTCACTTAATTAATTGTTCCCAGTGTAACAAAGGTCAAATGTTATTGTTTTAACAATTTCTTTGATTTAATGCACACTTGGAAGCAAATATTTGAAATTATTTCTTTTGAGAAACTTACAAAATTAACAATTATTTCTCTAGAATAAGTTAAATTAATCAAACACATTCTTATATTCATCCATATATGTGATGAAATTGCAACTGTTTTATTAGTATGATCTTACCCAAAGAGATTATATATCCATAGGAATATCAGTGCAACATGTTCAATCCAAGGGATTCCAAGCCCTATGCAGAACACTCGAACAGAAAATGTATCATATATGAAAGTATCATATATAAACCGAAAAGGTTACTATATTCACACACAAAAAATAAAGAAATATAATTAAAGGAAAATAAATTCAGAAAGTGGTTGGCAAACAAAATGAGGGGTATTTGAAATTGACGAATTGATTTGTTGCTACACACCATGTCCATGACCTTTTTTCACTTTAATTTCTTTACTACACTGATTCAAAAATATGTTAATTTGATTCTTCTTAAGCAGCTATCACTGTGTACAGCTATATCAGATACTAATACTATATAAGCTTTTACTGAGCTTCGTAATGCCCTAATTAATTGGAATGCGTCTCATGATCTTTTTTTGTGGGATAAGAAATAAAATATTTAAAAAACCCATAATGCTCACTAATATGCATGTACCAAAATGCTTTTACTGCTGAAAAAGATTAGAAGATTACTGGTTGGTGCAGTTGTCCCGTTTTGTACAGTCATGGTTAGTTGGAGGCTAAATCGATCTGTATAGTGAGGAACTGAGGATATTAATTGCAATAATGACAAATTTCATTCCTTATCTTCCAATGAAATATATATCTAACTTTCTCTAGCTTCCAAATATCAAATTCTTTTGTCATCTTAAAAGAAAATAATTTGCATGGATATAATGCTTTCATTTGAAATTAACTATTATATACCTTTCCCATTGGAATGATAAAACTTGTATAATCCATAATACACAAAATTGACATGAAAAGTAATATAGCCTTAAAATATACTTAGTACTGTACCCTCTTATCTAGTAATAGTGAATTATCTATAAGGTTGTTACATGTAACAACTCTGACAATTAAAGATCCAAGTTTCACATCCAACTTTATAAATATCATGTTTTACCTTTCCTTTAGATTTATTTTCGACTCACTCACATACTTATTTGAACGTAAAAGTTTTTTGTTTGCATGTTCCCTTCCCCAAGTAATGAGGACATCTACAAATTTGATATAGGAGATTGTGGAACTCATATTTATTACATCAATTCCAACATCGGTTTACTCCAAATTTTGGTAAATACAAAATTGATGGTGTACAAATTTATTTGAATAAATTGTAGTGAATACTGTAAATGATTTGTCTAAATTATCCTCACTTATTTCTTGTATACTAACCGCTAATTTGTTCTTCCATTTGATAATAATTTATTAAAAGGTATTAGACAAAGAATACATGTTTAGAATGATTAAGTAAATTTCATACTTCTTCCAATATACTTTCTAGACAGTAAATGATATACAAATTTACTGAGCTCAACACACTTATGATACATTCGTAGCCCGGCCTGCTTAATTTCCTAAAAAACAAAATAAGTTTAGACTAAAGTATTGATTTAGGCAATATTTGGTAAAACTAATCGAAAGTTAATTTTTTAAATAACTTATTAAATGATAAATATTCGATAAAATTATTTGTTAAAGTATTTTAAAAATAAATATATTTATATGATATTTTTATATAAATTTTAATTTTATTTTATGGATAAAAATATTTTTTGAGGTGTTTTAATTTATTTTTTAATTATTACTATAATTTAAATGACTTAACTATAATAACAATTTATTTATATTTTCAATAATTATGACATTTTGAAGCTTGAGAATAAAATTCTAAGTCTGCTTTATGCAGACGAAACAGATTTAGTAAAAACATAGAATGTGAGAGGAATTAATTAATCTTTTACATAT